>JASKGM010042499.1:0-19484 GCA_034509205.1 Ceratonia siliqua
CCTCTTATAGTCACTTTAATGATGCAATTTACTTCCCTACCAAGTACACTTATGCCTATTCCTTGGGAAGTGCTAATCCACATGATCTACGGTGAATAGGTTTAGTGATTAGAATAGAACAAAAGAGGAAAAGAAAACAATTGAAATATTTCAAAATTAAACTAGAAAGCCTTCCCCTTTTTTTCTAAGTAAGGCGTGTAGAAATAGCTCAATTGACACTCCAAGGACCTCACACACAATCTCTTGGCTCCACCAATAAGAATAGCTCTCAACCACACAAAGTAATAGAGAAGAAATTGCATTTTCACTCTCGGCCAAGAATTTTTTTTCTCATTCTTGAGGCTCTCAAAATTTTCCTTATTCTCTAAAGTGAACGGCTAGGTTGCCTTGTGTGAGGAGAGGTTTAAGTTATATATAAACCTAGATTACATGAGTGAATTTGAAAATAACAATCCCTTAAACCAAGGAAAACACACACCTACCATGGGGGAGTAGATAATCAAATTATCTAATTAATTTATCAAATACTATTGTATTATTTAATTGACAAAGTCATATTTTATTTAATACTTAAATAAAACATGTGGAGCTTTCTAATTAGTCATGCTTGAATAAAAATTAAAATATATGGATTTTATTTTATTAAATTTCATTTAATTTCCAACCTTTATTCACTTAAGTTAATTAGGATAATTAAAAAGATATAGGTTTGAACATTTCAAACCATTCTCTCCGTACTTGGCCGTCTACTTCTCCATCTCATGGAGACTTATTGTGCTTCTCTTAATTAAATGGGGATTTAAATTTATTTTCTTCAACTACTTAAAATTAAATAATTTGAACAATTCAAATATTAATTTTAAGTAGTCTAAATAGAAAATAATTTCTAAGATAAAGGTTGTTTAAGTTGAGACAACACTTGTCTTAATTAAAACAAACCTTTGTCTTAAAATTCTATTGTCTAATTAAAACAACACTTGTTTAATTTAGACAACTATTGTAAGAATTATTTGTGTTTCTTTAGTGACAAAAATGTTTCTCATATTTTCAAGCATACTTAGGACAACATTTGTCCTAAAATTTTTTTGTCCAAAATTGAGGCAACTTTTGTCTCTTTAAGACATACAAAAATGTACTAAGACAACTATTGTCTTAAAATAATTCATTGGTTTAAATTAATACAACTCTTGTCTTAATTAAGATATAAGCTAAAATGCTATCAATTAATTTCATCTTAAATTTATTCCAACTTAATATGGATTGAATCCTCTAAAGCTAGATGGGAAATCCGTTTGGACATAGGAATTTCAAGCTCCAATAAAGTTGGGATAATTTCAATCTCCTTGAGAAAATCCAAGTATATTAATAATGAAGTCATTTCACCAAAGACTCATGATTGCACTGTTGAAAATTCCTAAAATTATGAGAAGTCAATGTTTAACATTGATTTGTCCAATTTTGTAAACTTAATGTTTGTGAACTCTTGGAGCCATCCATTGACACAAGATAAAATTTCTATTTTGCACCTTATCTCAATTTTGACCTCTGGTCTTAGATTTCATCTGATAAGTGACTAGATAATCTTTTAAAACTTTTCTAAAATTATATAGAGATGATGAGTAGCAATTCATCATTTCACTAGGCACAAATATATCACTCGTCTTTCAAAAATCATCAGAACTAATGTAAGTGGTATGAACTCCATTTCTTGGACTTATGTTCCCTCATTTTCATTTTCACTATGATCCCAACATATGAAGTCTTGAACAATGCCACACAATGATCTTGCCCATAGTATATCAAAGATCAAGGTGATCATGTACACGAGTCCACAATCCATCAGGATTTTGTTTTTGCCACTACCGGACGCAATATGAGTGAGTTAAAATTCAAAGTAACGGTATCAACTTGAACTTAATATCTCACTTGATTCCAATTCATTTATAGTTTTATTACCTGAAGTCTACTACTTCAATGATTTGAGATTCATCATTCCCATAAAAAAATTTCATTTTTCTTTATGGAGGTAATACAGAAACTACAATTTTAATTGAATAGAGTAACCAATTCTATTCAGTGAATATAAATATTATTTTAGATTTATCTAAAGATACATATATCCTTTTACATAACCCTTATGCCAATGTATCTTGGTATATTAGAATATAGGAACCTTAATAGCTAGAAAATAAAGTTTACATAACTAAACTCATTATTTATTAATATGAAAATGTATTTACATCAAATTGGTGAATACAACTTGCTTTTTAGGGTAACCTATTGCCAACTATCTTGACCAACATAACATGATGATCCTACCCATAATATATCAAAGACCATAACGGAAATGAACAAAAGTCCATACCCCTTCACGATTATATTTTTTCCACAATCAAGTGCATAGGTGTGAGTTCAAGTTCAAAGTAACATTATTAACTTGAGCTTTGATATCTTAATTGATTGCAATTCATATATTATTGTTAATACTTGAAGTCAACAACTTCAGTGGTTTAAAATTCACCATTCCCTTAAAGGAGAATTTCACTCCTTCAATGGACATAATTTGGACACTACAGTCTTCATTGAATAGACTGACTAACTCTATTCAGGTGACTATGAATATTCTTTTAGATTCATCAAAAGATACATGTCTCCCCTTGTATAAATTTTAAGCAAATGTATCATGGTACATATAGAATCTCGATGCCTTAATAAATAAAGTACAAAGCTTACCAAAATAAACTTTTTATTTAATTATTCAAAATGTATTTACAACATGTGATTTATTATGTTATTGCTTTACAGGGCAGCATATTCCCAACAATCTCCCACTTGCCTAAAGGAAGTATGACATGTCCCTAACCCCTAGTCCTTCTTGGTGTGACCCTCGAAGCTCTTCTGTAAAAGAGTTTATGGATCAGCTAGATTCTTCTTTATCGCTATTTTGGTAAGGACCACCTCCCCATGTTGTACAATCTCCATAAGTGATGATACCTTGTCTCAATGTGTTTAGCTGCTCTATCATTCTGCTATTCTTTTAAATTAGTCACAGCAAAGTAGAGAGTGATAAGCTTATTCATATCTAGAGCTAACTCAAGATCTATAAGAAACTTGTGCAGCCAAACAACTTCCTTTGCAGTTTCACTTGCTGTAACATATTGCCCTTTCATGGTGGAGTCAACAATGCAAGATTGATTTACACTCCTCCAAACTATGGCTGCCCCACTCGAAGTGAAAACTTTCCTCATGTTGATTTCATAGATTCGACGTCATATTGAAAATCTGAATTAGTGTATCCGATTGGAAGTAGGTCACTTATAGAATATATTAGCAATTAGTTCTTCGTCATATAAAGATACTTGAATATACAGTTGATCATAGTTTAGTGTTCCATGCCAAGGTTTAACTGAAACCTACTTACTAATCCAATTGCAAAGCATATATTTGGTATAATGCAAAGCATGGCATACATGAGACTTCCCACAGCTGATGCATTAGGAATTCGTCTCATTTTCTCAACTTCCTAAGGAACTTTTGGTGATTGCTCCTTAGAAAGCTTGATTCCATACATAGACGGTATGTAACGCCTTTTTGAATCCTGCATGCCAAACTTTGTAAATAATTTGTCAATGTAGGTTGCCTAGGATAAATCGATTTTCCTATTCTTCCGATCTCTTGTTGATTGGATCCCAAGAACATAGCTAGCTTCCCTTAGGTCCTCCATATCAAATTGTAGATTTAGTTATCCTTTTACTAAAGATAACATTCTTACATCATTCTTAATGAGTTGAATATCATCTACATAGAGTACTAGGAAGACAACTTTATTGTCCTATATCCTTTTATTGACATAGGGTTTGTCTGTATTTTGCTAGAATTAGTAAGACTTGACAGCATTGTCAAATCTTATATTCCAATACCTAGATGTTTGCTTGAGTTCTTAACTAGACATATGCAATTCTCAAACCTTATGCTCTTGTCATTTTTCAAGAAACCATTAGGTTGAGCTATATAAATGTGCTATTTAAGGTCCCCATTTAAAAATGCGATCTTGACAACCATCTGCCATATCTCATTGTTGAGATATACAGCTATGGGAAATAGTGTCTTAATGGATATAAGCATAGCTACTGGTGAGAAGGTTTCCTCGTAATTGATACCTTCTTTCTAGGCATAACCCTTAGTTATTAGCCTCATCTTGAAGGCCTTTACCTTCCCATGAACTCCTCTTTTTCTCTTATAGATCTACTTACACCTAATGGGTTTTATCCCTTTAGGTGCATCTACAAGAGTTTAGACTTTGTTGGAATACATAGATTCTAATGCTGATCTCGTTGCTTTTTGCCAATGTTTAACATAAATATCATTGAAGGTAACCTCAAATGTAATAGAATTATATTCATGTTTATCTGAGGGAGCTACCTATGTGTTCTCCCAAACTAATATATCTGTCGAGTTGTCAAACAACCTTTCCACTATGATGGAGTACCACCAATTCACATTCAACTCTTGAATATGAGCTTATTATGACTTCATCATAATCAAGTTTTGAATTTGATAGACCACTTTGTTCTTCAAAAAACAATTTTGCTTCGAGGTTTGTGATTTCTCACAAATTCTACCTCTAAGAAATTTCCATTTTTCCTAACAAATACCTTTTTATCTTGGGTTATGTAGAAGTAATACCTTATACCTCTAAAGCATACAAGTGTATGGGTCAATAAACGTATAATAGGGCAAGCAAGAGTATCATATCCACAGGAAGGAGATTCAAGTACCAAAATTATAAAACTTCCTATATTATCTAGGCAACCTAAATTTAATGATGAAATACTAATCTATAAAAGTCAAATGATAAAGTATCTTAGGATTGGGGTTCATTAAATAAGTTCCATTAAAGACATTAATTATGATTATGAATATTTCCTTATTTGCGAAGACTAAGTTCCCTATGATATGCATTACCCACTTTCAATGTATAATGCTTGTATCTATATTAATCTTATGTCTACTTTCATTATCATAGAAATTAATATAAACACATTAAGATCTATGGAGCCTAACTCGAAGGTCACAGACGTGTGCATTTATTTCTAAAATACATTTCCCAAGTTCAATGGATCCATCCACTAGTATTGAGCTTCCAATTGTGCTCCATCATCAAATATGTTAAACAAACAATTATGGTTAGTAAATTGAAAGAATTAAAATAGAACATTAAATTACAATCAGAAAACATAATCCAATAACTAGTTCTAACTCATAACAGAAACTTAAAGACTATAACCTAAATCCTAGAAAAAGAAATCTAGTTATTCATAACTAAAAAATGAATAAATGATTCAAGGAAAACATCTAAAACAAAATCAAACAATTAAAGTTCAGAAGAAATAGAGAAGAAACAAGGAAGAACCCTTCAATGGTAAGGAAGATGGGCTCTCCTCTTCTCAGATTTACAGCTTCTATTCTTCCAAAGTCTAGTCACAAGCTATCCTCAATTCTTGCTTGCTCTAGTTGCCTTTTTCCCAGTAGAAAATCATCATAGAATGAAGAAAGATCTTATGTAAAAGCTATATTTCAATGAAAATATGCGCATGGGTGTGGACCTCTATGTTTGGACATTGTGGCTTGGGTGCTTTAATCAAGAGGGCATCGCATCCTCCATGCTTGGGTGCCAAGGTGCCTAGCCTTATAACCAATGTTTTACTTCATGAGTTAGTGTTGTGGCACCCAAATCCCTGGATTTTGTACTAGGGTGTTGCTACATTCTTGCTCCAAGTTCTAGCTTTCCTTTCTTCCCTAAAATAGGAAAAATTAGAGCTAGGAAAGGTAGAAAAAGGGAAAATAAGAGATATAGCACTTAAGCACTTAAATAATAGATAAAAGCATGAAGAACATGAAAAAAATCCTAAAATAACACAATTAAACCCAAGTAAGTGTGGAATAAATTCACACATCAAATACCCCCATACTTGAATGTTTGCTGGTCCTCAAGAAAATGAAAAGCCATTAACACAAATGTACAAGACTATATTTAGGAACAACTAATCACACTTAAAAGTACCGATCTGAAAACATTAAATTCTTAACTTGATTCACAAAAATAGAAAATAAAGAAAACTAAGCATATGCATTTTCCCTAGTTCAAACATTTATATGTCATTCCAAACTCAATTATGTTTACCTTTTAACCAACATGATTGAATCAAGCAACAACTCAACTTATAATCACCCCTTTTCAATTATCAAGGTATCACACTAGAGATTCTTTTTTTTTCTTTGACATTTTTTCTTTATTTATTTATTTGTTCTTCTGTAAGTTGTCACTTGCCTTTTGACATGAATACAAACATTTGTGTTGAATGCACCCAGTTACTTAACTAGTCACACCCTTAAAGTGCTTCACATACTCAAAACAACATAATTTAGCACAAGTTAGAATATCAATCCAGTCCCCTAAACTTAAATTGCACATTATCCTCAATATGAAAGATAGGAAAGATAGAAATTAATATTCCTCTTTTTGAGGAAGGCTATAATCAAAAATGCATTCAAGCTCCTAACTTCCTTGAGTTTTTCCAAAACCTGCACATCAAACCTTAGGGAAAAAGGGTACAATAATAAGCATGCAAAATTAAATGGAAAAATAGAATTTAAAAACAATAATAACAATGAATAATAGAAGACAAAAGAGAATGAAAAGAAATGCTTGGGTTACTTGCCAAGAAACACTTGTTTATAGTCATTAGCATGACTTCCACCTCACTTCAAAACCTAAACCCTAAGCACAGACAACAAAAACTGAAAAATAGACTCTCAACAAAAGAGAAAACAAAATTTTAATGATGAAAAATAAAACAAAAACACAAATTATCCTAGAAATCCTAGAAAATGATGGATGTTGGTCCCAAAAAGAAGGAGGCAGTGGTGGAGCAAGTAGTCTTGCTTAGAACAACATTTCCTTTGAAAAAAGAATGAGCTTGCTGCTAAATTCCACTAAAATTTATCCTATGAATAATAACAAAAAAAAAAGAAAAAATTATGACGAAAATATATCAAAGCAGCCTACACTAATATGGGAAATTGTTGGTATTGAAATTGAAAATTTTCCTCCACGGCATTAGCACCAAAAACTTGATGCCTTTAAAGCACACCACAAAAAGTATGGGTCAATAAATGCATAATAGGGCAAGCAAGAGTATCATATTCATAGGAAGAAGATTCAAGTGCCAAAATTATAAAACTTCCTATATTATCTAGGCAACCCAAATTTAATGATGAAATACTAATATATAAAAGATCAAATGATAAAGGATCATATGATTGGGTTTCATTAAATAAGTTCCATTAAATACATTGATTTAGATTCTTAATATTTCTTTAATTACAAAGACTGGCTTAATTCCTCTAACTTCTACTTTAGGTCCTTGAAAGCATTTATTGCTCTCACCTTAGCAGACCGAGTATTTGTACCAAAAACCTCATGTAGATGTACATCATGTAAACAATATGGTCCATGCCTTCATGCTACTACTGCAACACACTAGTCATGAAGGCTAGTATGTGGCACTTAGCCAATGCGTTGGCATCATGCCACTTCTTGTGGTATTTGGTCTCCTCTGGGGTTGGGCAGGAAGTAAAAGGGGTTAATGCTTGGCCATAAAGGACCCATGTCATCTTGTCACAACTAAGGATGATTTTAAGTTTTCTCTTTCAATCAATATATTTCTTAATGTTCAATGTGTATCTGCTAAGCAAAATTGAGAGTGATTTCACTCATAAGGGTATAACTGAAAAATACATTTTAAAATTGTAAGCTATTAGCTATTAAATAATGAACTTTGAACAAGATACATGTATGCATCAACATGTAGATTTTATTATCACTTGTTCGATGATAATTTACTTTCTTGTAATAAATCAGCTGACTATGGACCATGAAGACTCATTGCAAGGTAAACTAGGGCCCTCTGACTTAACTGTGCTACTTGGCATCTTCATACTTAGCTTAGTTATGGAGAGCCATCATTTGGCCCATTTAATTTATCAATAGAGTTGCTGTAGGCAGTATATTGGTAGATTAACATTGAGTGTTTTAACCAATTTTTTCATTACACCTAGATGTATCACTAAGTGTGCTTCTATGGGAAGTCACACCTAGTGGTGCTCGAAGGTTAACTTATCTCTTTGAAAATCTAATATAGCAATGAACTGAGTTTATGCCTGCCTATAGGGAGTGACACACACCCCATGACAATGGATTAACATTTGAAGGCTGTGGACTCTTGGATTATTAGTGCCCTCTCCCACTCAATATTATTATTATTATTGTTGTTGTTATTATTATTATTATTATTATTACTATTACCCTAAGGTGACTATCCAATTTTTCTAGCATGCACATTTAGAAAAATAAGTAATTTATGAGCTTTATTTCTCTTATAAACTTTTTAGTTGGGTTTGTATTAGTAACCTTTACTAAGCCTTAGAAATACTTGTTATTCCATAAGTTTTTATTTTTAATTTCAAGCTTAACCATTTCCATGCTAACCTTTTTAGTTTGGAGACTTAGGTGCTAGTTTGGTCATTGAGTTATTAGGTGATCTATCCATTTCCTAACTAGACCATTTAGTTGGAACTTATGTGCCTTTAACTAAGTGATCATTTAGGGACATAACTATTTCCTTAATCTTTTATAGATGCCATATTATGCATATATTATGTTCTATCCATTTAAAACACAATGTATGCATGGCATATTAATATGATTGGTGCCCTCTAGCCTAGATGACATGTTAACAGCACATAATATCATGTATTATGAAAATTTAAAACCACAAAACCATATTCATGTCCATCCTCAAAAACATAAAAGAAAAATGGTCTATTCTAAAAGAAATTACAACAGGCCACATAGTTTATCTACTAGGCTTCCCCTTTCTCCATCTTTGGACTTTTGGGCTGCCATTCTCCATGCATCTCCATCCTAAGGGAAAAACTCCATGGTTACTCCAAAGTGGTGTATGTAACATATTACATCAAATTTAGGAGTTATATTTGACAATGCAAGTCTTAAGTGATTATCACTGTTCATGCAAATGATACTAATATACTGTAATTATTATGCTCTTAACTTCATGTGACTAGTTACTTATAATGAAACATTTGGATTGTGTATCTACTTCTCTTGTATGATTCAAAATTACATAAGTTTAAGTTGTATCCTTTGACTATAAATATTTTTTAATGAAGTCTCCTACATTGTTATATAGATCTATCAATAAACTATGACTACAAGGTATAAAGGTAGCCTAAATGGAGCAGGTAGAGGAGTTCCTTCCCAATGAGTATATGATACAGGGTTCTCCTTCCCCACGAATACATGGTAAAGGATTTTTCTTTTCCATGAGTATATGGTAAAGAATTTTCCCTTCCTGTGAAAATTTCATTTTATTCGGTAAAGAACTACCCAGAGAGAAAATTTCAAATCAGGGTAAGGAGATCTAGGGTAAAACTTTGTTTGGTAGCATTAGGAGAGGCAACACTCATTTTTTCTTCTTGCATGTGATTGTTTCATTTTATTTTTTGGAGCAATGATAGTGTAAAATCCAGTGGACCCAAGAGTATTCTTGGATTCCCAGGATCCATGGCATAAGGGCATTTCTATTTCAATCTCTTCTTGTCTCAAATAATATTTGCCAATCTAGACTTTTTGTTTCACAAAATTAATAGTGGAATAGTTTGTTCTGGAGGAACTGAGTTTGATAAAATAAGCTTGAACTCATTTTTGATTATGCTAGGAAGAAATCAACCATTTTGATTTCTAGAAAATCGATTTAGGAAAAAGGGGGTTCAAACTCCATTACCCCTATTTCCATAAAATTTATAATTTGGGATGATAGCTAGAATCCTTCTCCATTTGTTTTTGTGAATTCGATATGATGGTTTAAAATAAAAAATTGGTTCAGATTAACTGTCAACTTTCCCTCATATTGCTTTTGCAATTTCAAAATCTTCTGGTTTTTCATGGTTCATGAATGCTTTTGCTTTACCCTAATAAAGGGAATGTATGATGGGTTTTAAATTCACATTGGTTACTTGAGACTACAATTTAAAATAAAGTGCAATATTGTTTTACTTTCAAGAAGAATAGATAGATTAAAGTACAAGTATCTAGCTTTTGAGCTCACTTCTTTCCTCAAATGAATGTCCTTGCCTCTATGTGTGTGATTTTTTTTATTCTTCTTTGGAACAAGCTATAAGTTCTTTTGTGCATGGATGTTATCTATATTTTTATCACTTTCTGTTAATGGTGTTGTATAAGTTCTTGTATTACTTGGTTTATAACAACTTGTTTTGTTTTAATGTAAGTTGTTCTTTCATTTTATTTTATTTTGTTTTATTATTTTTTTCCCATTATTTTGGTCCCAAATGTGTGGGTCTCCTCTTTGTTAGTATACCGTCTTTTAGTTTATTTCATTCTATTTTCCTATTTGTTGCTATTTTCAAGGCATGTGGTTTTCTTTAAGTTGAGGTATCAGAGGCACCTTACTTTTTAATTCTTTTTTTTCTATAAACATAACAAAATTAAATAGGGCAAGTTTTAACTTCAAGGTTAAAAGTCTTTTAAAGGGGTTTTTAGTTTTAAATAAGTTTTCAGCTTAATGAATATATAACGGGATTTTCATAACAAATTGGGTTTCAACTGGAAGAGTTAGTTCCAAAGACCCAATTAACTGGATCTTCTTATAAGGTTTCTGAGACTTAAATTTCTTTCAAAATATTAAGGACAAAATTAGCCTTTTCTCAAGAATTTCTTAAGCTTAGCTTCTTTTAAAAAAATAGTATGGGCAATATATTAAGATATAGTTTTCTTTGAAAATCTTTTATGAAAATAATTTTTTAAGGTTCAATTGTAATCATGGTGAAATATATTAACTAAGATCTAAATAATCATTTTCCTCAAAAGGTTTCAAAGGCCCTATTAAATTAATCTTTTGAAGATTGCCTTAATTCTTCTAACATTATGTAGAGAATTGATCTCCCACTTTGTTTCAAACCTATATGAAAATTCATTCTCCTATATGATTTAAAGGTGACATGTATTATTGGAACCTATAGCCTTATCGGACTTTGTGTGGCGATCTTTTCTCCGCCATTGTCTTCGCTTTATCTCATGTCCTAAAATTTGATTCTTCTGTGACCAATAGAATTTTCTTTGTTTTGTTAACAAAAGGGGGTATTTTAAAATTCATTGAGTTTAAGCACAAGTAATCTAGCATAACCATCCTTAGGGATGGATGTTATGGGGTGCCTAACAACTTCCCCATAGGTAATTAGCTCTGAAGGTCTTCCTCTAGTTTTGAGGGCCAATGTCTATTTTTTATTTTTTTAAGGATTCCAATTATCCTTCTAATTAATTGGTGGCAACTCCTTTTTCTATGCATTTTCACTTAAAGTCATAAAATGATGTCTTTTCACCTATTATCACGGTGTGATGGTTTGGCGACTCTACTGGGAATAGTTAAAGAGTCAAGCCTTTTTGGTTTGTTTGTGCTTTTATGTTTACTTTGTTCTTGTTACTCACTCCCCTTTGGAATTATAATTGCTTCATTGGTTAAATTGTTTCCATGCTTGTTTGCTTTAACTGCTTTGGCAATTATGCTTAAATGTTTTATTACAATTCTACATGTGAGTGTTTAATACTTTCTATATGGCATGAACTACTGGAACCCTAGGGTAGATGACGATAACTATAATATACTATTTACACCCTAGGGTTGTTGACAAATATATTATTTCTTTGTTGTTTTTGGTTTACTTTTTTTTTAGGTATATTGAATAAGATTAAGATTTGTATGCTCTTCGAACACACTGTACATCATACACAACCCTTACACTCACCTTTGGGGCTTATACCCGCGTTTGTGAGAACCTCAAGTTAGAAATGGAGGTGGAGTAGTGATGCATAGTGGAACTTATTCTCCTAGGTATTCATAAAAGCCTCCGCTTAAATTATTAAATCACTTACTCAGTTAGTTCTTATGGAGGCTCTATCTGCCAATGTAATCAAACTGAGAAGTCAAGATCCTAGCTATTTTAGTGGGGGCAGTATGTTCTAAAGGCCATTCTATTTGGATTATAGATCCACCATATGATCAATGCACTATGAAATTGACATTAAAAACTACCTAGTAGTTAAAGCCTAGACCACTTGAGATAAGTTCCTTACCTTAAGGTTAACCCAAAATAGGATAATGTTGTGCATGCTTTTACTCTCTCTCATCACCCCCTCTTGCTTACTCTCTTTATCATACAACATCTTTTTTAAAGAAAGTTTATGATATATTTTTCTCATGCATATCTATTACCATTTAGGAGCGAGATTGCAAGGGATTAGCTTCCTTATTTTGTTGACAAAAAATGTGAGAAAATAGGAGCTAGGATATGAGCCTGGAAGTTTATGAAAGTTGATAAAACCACCCTTCAGCCTTGTGTGACATTCCCAGCACCATTGGAAAAGACCGTAAATGCTTTAGGAGAAGGTAAAGAACAAGATATGCAGATCAGGCTGGATATGAGAGGCTCACCACTTAGAGACTGAGATACAAAGCAAATTCGTTACATTTATACCTATGAAAAATATTTAAATTTTAGCCTGGTCTTGTTTGGCCGAGGTCCAAGGCCATTCAATTTTTCTTTTTGTCAAATTTCGGACCTTTTTTATCCAGTGAAAGAAGTTCCAGTTTTTTTTTCATTCATTCTTCCTTCTCTCTATTCGTACTTCTCTTTCAGCACTCTAAATTGTTTTTATTTTTTGCCATTTAGGGAAGTTATTGCTTCTCAATCTTTTTATGACTATGATAATTCCCAGTAGGCATTAATCAATTTTCATGTTAAAATTGGTATGGGCATCTGTGACTTTGGGGAAGAAGATAATGAAATAGATGAGAGATTTTCAAAAATAATTGAATCATATGGGAAAGGAATAATTCCCCACAATGACGAAATTGAAATAATAAATCTAGGGACAAATGAAAGTAGGAAGGAGCTCAAAATTGTAAACAACTTAGAAAAAGAACTGATGATTACTCTACTTAAAGAATTCATTAATCTATTCGCCTGTTCTTATTAAGATATGCCAGGACTAGATCCTTAAATAGCATCACACCAAAATTCTTTATATCCAATTGGTGTGCCCACAAAGCAAAAATTGAGAAGAATGAGACCTGAGTTGTCATTAAAAATAAAAGAGGAGTTAATGAAACAAATAGAGGTAGGATTTATTAAAGTAGTTCACTACCCTTAATGGGTGGCTAATATAGTTTCGATTCCCAAGAAAGATGGCGAGTTCAAATGTGTGATGACTATCAAAAGTTAAATGAGGCAAGCCCCAAAATTGAATTCCCTCTACCTCACATTTATGTGTTAGAGGATAATACAGCAACAAATCACAATATTCATTGGCAATTTGATTCAGACATATGAACCGATGTTCATGTTGTTAAAGAAGAACAATCCCGGTAAATGAGATG
This sequence comes from Ceratonia siliqua, assembly GCA_034509205.1. NCBI lineage: Eukaryota > Viridiplantae > Streptophyta > Magnoliopsida > Fabales > Fabaceae > Ceratonia > Ceratonia siliqua. Next base: position 13,536 of record JASKGM010042499.1, read on the forward strand.
AATATTGCCAAGTGGCCTTTGAGAAAATAAAATCTTACTTGCAAAATCCACCGGTTTTAATTCTACCTACTCTAGGTACACTTTTCCTCTTATATCTATTAGTACTACCAGAAGCCATGAGAGCAATGTTAGGGTAGCACAAAGAAACAAGTAGAAAAGAAAAGATGATTTTTTATTTTAGTAAGAAATTGAATGAAAGTAAAAGTCACTATACTTCGATCAAGTAAACTTGTTGTGCCTTTGCTTGGATGGCCAAACAGCTCCATCAATACATGACTTTTTACACTGTCTTGCTCATTTCTAGAATGGACTCTTTGAAATATGTCTTTGAGAAACCTCACTTATCCGGAAGAGTTAGTAAGTGGCAAGAAATTCTATCATGATAAGATATCAAATATGTCACTTTGAAAGCTATAAAAAGAAGTTCCATCGCTAATCAATTGGCTGAAAGTCTAGTGGATTTGAATTACCCAAGGAGGATATTTTAGCAACCAAAGAAGCTAAGTCAGATGTAAACTAGAAGATGTATTTCGATGATGCTATGAATGTGCACGGAAAGTGGTTATGGAAACAGTTCCTAGTTGCTATAAAGCTAGATTGTGAATGCACTAACAATGTGACCGAATATGAAGCTTGTGTTAATTGATTGCAAGATGCCTTAGCCATGAATATAAAGAAGTTAGAAGTGTATGGGGATTCAGTTCTTATTATATATCAAGTTAAAGCAGAATGGCAAACACGAGATCCAAAGTTGGTATCGTACCAAAAGTATTTATCCCTTCTGATAGAAGAGTTTGAAGAAATCTCTTTTTCACATTTGACCAGGGACAAGAATAAACTTGCAAATGCTTTAGCAACTCTAGTTGTTATGATCAAATTAGATCGAGGAAGTAAGGTTCTGCCGATCAGTGTTGAATATAGAGATCAACCAGTATATTCCCAGAATATCGAGAAGAGTAAAGAAAAACCATTGTGTGAGGATATTAAATGATACATCCAGCATTGACGATACCCTAATGATATAGGAGAAATTAACAAGAAAACCATAAGGTGGTTAGTGATGGGTTTCTTCTTAAGCGAAGAAATCTTATACAAAAGAAGTCATGATGGAACACAACTCCACTGTGTAAATAGCCGAGAAGTGCAATCAATTATGGAAAAAGTGCATGAAGGGATATACACAACTCACGCCAAGAGGTATATGATGGCTTGTCAAATTCTAAGGTGCAAATATTATTGGTTAACTATAGAAAAGGATTTCATCAATTACTACCAACAAAGTCATAAATGCTAGATTTATGCTGATCGCATTAACGCCCACCAATTCCATTGAATAATTTGGCAACCCCGTGGCCATTTTCAAAGTGGGATTTATAAGTGATTAAGCTCATCATCCAAAAGGCTTCCAACAACCATTGTTTCATATGGGTTGCTATTGATTATTTCACAAAGTAGATATAAGTAGCTTCATATGCCACTATTACTCAAAAAATATTTTTGAAGTTCATGAAGGTTAACATTATTTATTGGCATGGGTTGCCATAAAAAATAATAACTGATAATGTGCCAAATATGAATGGTACTGAAGTTAACAATTTTTGTGAACAATTAGAACAAGCATCATAACTCATCACCACATAAACCACAAATGAATGGGGTAGTGAAAGATGTGAACAAAAATATAGAAAGAATAATGAGTAAGATGGTTATGACAAACAAAGATTGGCATGAGATGCTACCATATGCACTTTATGCCTATCATACTCATGTAAAATCCTCAACTGTGGCAACTCCAGACTCATTGGTTTATGGGATGGAGTATGTAACACCCATCGAAGTGGAAATCCCATCTCTTAAAGTACTTATAGAGGCACATCTCGAAGAGACTAAATGGGACAAAGTCTACTATGAGCAATTCAATCTAATAGAAGAAAAGCCTATTGATGCAATATGCCATTAGCAGCCCTACTAAAAGAGGATGGCCAAGCCTTTGAAAAAAGGTTCACTCTAAGGAACTTCAAAGCGGAGGCTTTGTAATCCATAAAATTTTGCTTAATCAAAAGGATGCCAAAGGGAAGTGGGACTCTATATACAAAGGACCATACATCATTAAACAAGTAATTTTAAAAGGAGCATTAATCCTTACTGACATGGATGGGCAAGAATTGGCTAAACCAATGAATTTTGATTATGTGAAATGCTATTATGCTTGAAGAAAAAATCCTGTTAAAACTCGAAAGGGTAACTTAGGCAAAAATTAGGGAACCTCGTTGAGTCGAAAATCCAAAAGGGCAACTTAGACAAAAATTAGGAAACCCAGCTAAGTCAAAAACCTAAAAGGGCAGCTCAGGTAAAAGTTAAGGAACCCCGCTAAGTAAAAACCTAAAAAGGTGATTTATTCAAAAATAGGGTACCAGATCAAAAGTCGTGTAAGAAAGGGTCTAAGTGATGAAACAAATCTCTACATCAAAATGATACAAGGGGGGTGAAACTGAGGAAATATGCCTGTAAAATGACACCAACGTTAGTCTCCCACAATCAAAGGCACAAGGTGCATATGGGTAGTAATATGAGAATCAAAATCAATGAATGTTTGGAAACTCAAATAGGGGTAATTTGGTGCTCGTTTCTTGATTTCATCAATTATCTATACAAGGATTAGTTAATTTGTCCATTTTGGACACATCTATTTTAGTAAATATAGATTATTCATATTATATGCCTCTTTCTTCAATTATTCACTGGATAAAATTATAGTGGATTGATATCAAGGTTAAGTTAAATATTATTTGTTAGTGCTTTGTTGGTGGTAGTTGACTTCGTATTATAGGTACTAAGGAGTACTGGAGTGATACAGTCCAAGCCGATATCAAGTCATCAATGCAAGACAAAGATTGATGAACTATCTCAAAATGGGAAAGATTTGCCTAGAAAAATGGTTCGTGTAAATAATCTAATTAGAAAAGGTATCAAACAAAAGAAAAGCTAAAACTAGTCCAAAGAGAAAGAGAATGCTTAGGTCGAGTCTTTCTTGGAGGAGCAAGGTATGTTTTTAAAATATATATGATAAATTTTTATATCTTGTGGGCAGCATGTGGTCTTGTGCGTCACTAATTTAAAATTAATGGTATCTTACGGTACGTAGTCTTTTCCCTTGCTATTTTTAAAATTCTCTCTTGCTTCATAGGGAATGTGCCCTTGCCATTTTAAGTTTTCCTTATCAACTCTATGTAGTGATTACTTTGTTGGTTTTCCAAATTTCTATCGCTGATTTAGGAAAATTGCTAGTTTAATGCAGTTATGTCTCTTGCCTTGCTTGAAAATTCTTGGCAGTATAAGGTTACAACCCTTCCCTTGTTCTATGCAGTATGAGGTTTAGTCCCTTACCTTGTTTGAAAATTCTTGGTAGTATGAGGTTACCTCCCTATCAATGTTTAAAAATCATCTGGCAGTATGAGGTTACATCCCTTGCCTTGTTTGAATAATCTAGAAGTATAAGGTTACGTTGCTTGCCTTGTTTAAAAATCATCTAACAGTATGTGGTTATGTCTTTTGCCTTTTTTAAAAATCATCTGCTTGTATGTGGTTACGTTCTTTACTTTGTTTCGAAAGATTCTTCAAATTCAAAAAAGTTAATAACAACAAGGATTGAACCTTTTGAAATTTCTCTCTAAGCTTTCATGTATTCCCCTATTATGTTTGAAAATTTCTTATGTCTTGCATGCCTTTCGCTTACTGAACATTTTGAAAGTTTATCTCTTAGCTTGCATGCACTTCCCCTATTAAGTTTGAAATTTTCTTATGGCTTGCATGTCTTTCCCCTACCAAACCTCTTGAAATTTCTCACTTAGCCTATGTTCATTTCCTCTGCTAAGTTTGAAAATTTCCTGTGGCTTGCGTGTATTTCCCCTGCCAAACCATTTGAAACTTATCTCTTAGCTTGCATGCATTTCCCTTGCTCAGTTTGAAATTTTATTTTGGCTTGCATGTCTTTCCTCTCCCAAACCTTTTAAAATTTCTCTTTTAGCTTGTGTGAATTTCCCTTGTTAAGTTTGAAAATTTATTGTGGCTTATGTGTCTTTCCTCTGTCGGACCTGTTGAAATTTTCTCTCTTAGCTTGCCTGCATTTGCCCTACTAAGTTTGAAAACTTCTTATGGCTTACATGTCTTTCCCCTTCCGAAACTATTGAAATTTCTCTCTTAGCTTGCGTACATTTCCCCGACTAAGTTTGAAAGCTTCTTGTGGTTTGTGTGTATATCACCTATTGTACCTTTTGAAATTTCACTCTTGAAATTTCCTTGTGGCTTACACATATTTCCCTTGCCAAAAATTTTAAAATTCACTCCTAGCCTATGTGCAATTCCCCTGCTAAGTTTGAAATTTCCTTGTGGCTTGCGTGTATTTCCCTTGCCAAAAATTTTAAAATTCACTCTTAGCATATGTGCTTCCCTTGCTAAGTTTTAAAACTTCTTGAGGCACGTATGTATTTCCCTTGCCAAATATTTTAAAATGTTCTCTTAGCTTGCATGCATTTCCCTTGCTATGTTTGAAAACTTCTTGCAACACGTGCATATTTCCCTTGCCCAACATTTCAAAATTTCTCTTTCAACCTGCTTGTATTTCCCTTGCTAAGTTTGGAAGTTTCTTGCTATATACACTGTTTACCCTTGCCAATTTCAGAATCCTTGTTGACAACACGGGATCCTATTCCTATTGTTTTAACTCTCGAATTGCTTTTTGGTATCAATCCTAGACAAAATATGTGTTTTTCTATCTTTACTTGTTTTATAAAGGTAAATTTGAAAAATCATTGGTTTTTCAAGTTTCCAATCAAGGAACAAGTAAATAAGAACAACTGTAAAGACCATATTTTGTCTAGCTTTTTTTCATCTTATTAAAAAATCTAAAAATACAAAATAAAAAAAAGTAATAAATAATACAAAAAATCAAAAAATCAAAAATAAAAATAAATAAATACAAGAGTTCATCTTTGAAATATTAAAAAGAAACAAAACAAAAACAAAAATCCAAAAATGTATAAATCCATAATCCTTTCTCCAAATAGCCCAACTTCTTTAAGCTCAATCTCCTTATTAGCCCAACCCTTCGATTCCTTAACCCTCCTCACGAAAGCCCAGCAACCTTTTAATTTTTCCAATGCACTTAAGCCCAATCTCCCTTTCTATTTTTTTGTCTTTTAGAACAAACCCTCACCAAACCACCCAGCCAAATTGCATCAATCCACTCTCTTAAACCAGTCCAGTCCAATCCAATCCAATTAAACATTTCAGGCCTGCTCTATAACCCAGACCCAATAGGGTCATTTAACTTACCCACTTTCACTTAACTCCCTCTCCCTCATTTTGTAACATAGTCGTTGCCTTCTATGCCCTTGATTTCTCTCTCTCATTCCACCATCAAACCCTAGCTACCGCTCATATACCTTTGCACACCTTAGTGGCTCTTTTCCTTACCTTTGAGTTAACGGCCCTCCCCGTCATTCGATGCTTTTCTTCTCCCTACTTTCCAACTATGCTTGCTTTTCACATCCCCATTAATGGAAGCACATTGTCATCTACCACTTGCTCTACGGCACATCATCTCTACCTGCCACCAGTCTCAACATATTTATTGAAGCACCTTGCCTGCAATGATGCCCTCCTTATTCTTTCCTTCTCTATAAACATCACTCCCTTCTTTCCTTTTTCGCAACTACACGTTGGCTACCAACGGAGTCTTGTACTGAAATCACAGTGCCCTATCATGATCACAAAGGTCTTGGCTCATGGCTATAAAAGGCAAGTGTTTGAAGAAGACTAGAGATCAAAATTGGAGAAAAAGAAGGATACTTAAAGATAAATTTTTGAATCAAGTTAGAGAGATCTAGGATAAAACTTCATTTAGTAGCATCAGGAGAGGTAACACTCATTTTTTCTTCTTGCATGTGA
>JASKGM010042510.1:0-22091 GCA_034509205.1 Ceratonia siliqua
CTTTTTTGTTTCTGTTAAATCCGGTTTTGGGCTGCCAAAAAATGAATTTAGGCCCTTCTTTCCTCTTTTTTTTTTTTTTTGTGAGTTGGGCTGGTTGCTGATGTGGGCTAGAATTATGGGCTGTCTTTTTTTTTTCAGGCTGCCAAACAAATGCGTTTTTGGACCTTTTCTGTATTTTATTTTTTTCTTTTCAATTATTTTTTTATTATTTTTTTTATTTCATTTTTTTTAGATTTTATTACTTAATTTTGTTATCAATTAATTTAAATTTCTAGACAAAATTAGGTGTTTACACATTATAAAAGTATATTCCTAGAGCTCTCAACCAAATACCATTTTGTAAAATAAAATTATTTTCTTCATAGATATTCATGAAATACACACTTTAGGAAATGACTACTAGTTAAAAATGCATTATCTCAGTTTTCCATGCTGACAGGACAGAAAAGATGTTGCTGCAAGAAGAGAACATGAAAACTATGTAAAAGTAGTCACTTTATTGAAGCTAAGATGAACTAGGAACAAGTAGAGCAGGTAAAACTTCAAAGAAAAACATGAAAAACCATTAAAGCTATGGAAATGAATGTTGGAAGTGGTTGAATGACCATGGAAACATTCAGTGTAGAACCAACTAATAGAACTCTCCATGTTAAATACAAGAAGTTTAAAGATTAAAGAAGAGAAGAACCCAAGTATTCAAGAAGGCTGGAATATTCTATTGCTCTCTTCAATCATTTGATGTTATCATTGGCTCATTTACTTTGGAAGAATTTTGTTGTGAGAACAACTCTTTGTGAGTATTTATTTATGTGTAGAAGTTTGGTTAGATTCTTGTGAGAAGTATCTAACACTTAGGGTTTGTAAAAGCTTGGGATAACTTTCTTTAGGTTAAGGTTTGTAAACGTTGTGAGTAACTTCCTTGTTGTGAGAAGGTTGGTTTGGTTCTTGGAAGAAAAACTCAACATAGGTTTGTAAAGTCTGTGAGTGTTTTCCTGAGATTGGGTTTGTAAAGGTTGGTGTGCCTCCTTGCTTACTATATTATGTTCACCTTAATTTATAAAACTCTCTTGTTATGTGATTGAGGAGGGAATGTAGGATTCAATATTTGGATCTGAATTGTTATAAATCATAGTGATATTCTTCCTCCCTTATCTCTTTAAGTTTCAGAACTACATCATTTAGTTATTGCTAAGTATGTTATGAGAAAACTATTTTCCATCCTACTCACTGTGGTTGAGCAAGTACCTTTGGAATTTAGAAAAAGAGCAAGAAAATTTGGAAACTTTATAAACTATCAAGTTTTCTTTAAAGTGTTCTTGAAACAAGCAAGCATGTTAGTTTGAAATTGCTAATTTTATAAAGCTTAAATTTGGTCAAAAAGTGCATAAATCTCCTTCAACCAATTCAATCCCTGTTCTTGGGTGCTAAACTTATTTGGACTAACAATTGGTATTAAAGCTTTTGGTCTCTTGTGTAGGTCTAACAGCCTTGAGAAAAGGTCCTTGCCCCTAAGATGAATGCTAATACTTTTATTGAAGGACACTTCGCAAGTAGACCTCCTTTCTTTAATGGAAACAACTGCACCTATTGGAAAGAATGAATGAAGATATTCATTCAATATATTGACTATCAAGTTTGGCTTGTTATAGTCAACAAACCCCTTGTTCCAATGAAATTCTAGAATGGTGTACAAATGCCAAAGGATCAATCAGAATTCAATGAGAGAGATATCAAACAGATGGAGAACAATGCCAAAGTGATCAACATAATTTATTGTGTTGTCAATGCTAAAGAATACAAGAAGATATCCAGATCCAACTCAGCTGAGGAGATGTGGGACAATCTCCAAATCACCTATGAAGAAACCAAGGAAGTAAAAAAATCTAGAATTAATATGCTAATCCATGATTATGAATTGTTTAAGATACAGGTTGATGAAAACATTGAAGATATGTTCAAAAGGTTATCCAACATCATAAACAATCTTGATGCCTAGGGAAAAACATACTCAGACAAGGAGCAAGTTAGAAAAATACTTTGAGTTCTCACTAAACCTTGGCAAGCCAAGATTGCAGTTATATAAGATGGAAGAAACTTGAACACAATGACTTATGATGAGATTCGAGGCAAACTTATTGCATATGAAAGCAACTTTATAAAAGAAGTTAAGAACATCAAGAAATCAAAAGAGATTGATCTTAAGACTACTCAAATCGTGTTGACAATGATAAACTTATGGTGGATTTCAACAATGATGTAGACATGGCTTACTCAGCAAAATAATATACAAAATCTATATTAGAAGAGCTCAGGGTCATCAAAAAACATCAAAATAAGAAAACTCAAAAAGAGAATTTGGAAAAGATCAAGTTACTTGCTATAAGTACAAGAAACTAGGTCACATAAGATCAAAGTGCCCTCTCCTAAAAAATAAGTAACGCAAAGGGAAAAAAGAAAAAGAAGGCTATGTAGCTACTTGGTTAAGGATGATGTTTAAAATACCTCTGATGGTGAATTTAAGGTTGATGGTCAATAAGCAAACCACTGCTTCATGGCAATTGATCAATCAAAAGATGAGGTAGAGAGTCATGACCCATTTCTTACCTTTGAAGAATTACAAGACGTATTTGATGTACTTTTAGGTGATTCTAGACAAATATTTCACAAACATTCTTCCCTTAAAGAAGCTCATTGTTATATTGTAAAAGAACTTGGTATCTTGAAAAATGAGAATGATATTTTAGAAAAGTAGCTTAATGCCTTGAAAAATGATTTTGACTTAAGAAATGAAAATGATATTTTGAAAAAGAAAGTAGAATCATTGACCAAAGATCTTACAAGATTTACACAAGGGCAAGAAAATTTGAAATTCTATTGGGATCACAAATATGCTCTTTTGATAAGGTTGGTTTAGGTTCTGATCAGTTTAAATCTAAAATATATTATAAAAAATTCTTTGTGAAATCCATAAGTATGTTAAGTACATATCAAACATGAAATTTTTGCGGTCATAAAGGTCATCTATCTCATGCATATACTATTAATAGATATCAACATGTTCGAATTGGTATGATATGGGTGTTCCAAAGGGGACCTCAATCCCTAAAGGAATAGGCACTAACCGAAGAGAACCCAAGAAGATTTGGGTACCTAAAGTAAGATGAACTTTGATTAAAGGTGTGCTTGAGATCTAAACTCAAAGGAAACCAGTAGTTCCTTGACAGTGGATGCTCTAGGCACATGACGGGGATGCATCAAACTTTAGCATGCTCTAAAGATGGAGGTAAGTTTACCTTTGATGACAACAAGAAAGGAAAAATCATTGGTATTAGTAAGATATGTATAAATTCCTCTATGTTTACTTGGTTGATGGTTTGAAGCATAATTTATTGAGCATCAGTTAATTACGTGATAAAGGACACAAAGTTGTCTTTGAACCATCAAGGTACATCACTCATGAAATCAACACTGACACCATATTGTTTAAGGGCCAAAGAAAAGATAATGTCTATATTGTTAATTTAGAGGACCTTGCATGAAAATCTTTCATGTATCTTGCTACTACCTAAGATCAAAGCTGGTTATAGCATAAGTGTAAACACCTAATTTTGTCCAGAAATTAAATTATTTTTAACATAATTAAATAGTAAAATTTAATTATAATAATAATTAAATAAATAAAAAAAGATGAATTACAAATTAAAAAAAAACAAAAAAAAAGAGGACAAAAGGACCATTTCTGGCAAGTTAACAACAATTTTGACTCAACCCAATTAGCCAAAAAAAAGGCCCAAACCAAACAGCCCAACAAGCCCAAATCGGATAGCCTAACTAGCTTACCACCATACCCGAACCATACCCATGACCCGAAATCTTAAATCCCTAAACCCCCAATTTCACTTCACCTCCTCGCGCCTTCTTCTCCTTCTCTTCTACACGAAATCACCTCCCCTCATCTCTGCTCTATTTGATCTCTACTTAACGCCGCAATCCCGATCTCCTCCCCGCGAATCTCTCCCATCCTCTTACCCAAATCGACCAGTTCCCCCATCTTTTCCTTTCTTCCATTTTAAGTGACGGTTACCATAGAAGAGGCGTTCCCAAAACCTGTGTGATGTTCTCCACGAATCTCTGAATCACGCCGGCACGGAGGGGCTTGATTTAGGGAGTAGACTCTAATTTTTTACTATAAAAAGGAGGAAGACGAATCGAGAGGGAAGGAGGCCAACATTGAGCTACAAAAAAATTGAACCGAGAGACATAAGAGATTGAAAAGAGACTTAGAGGAATTAACGAAGAGAGAGGTACAAAGAGAAAAAGAAATTGAATTTCTGGAGGAGGGGTCGAAGGAAGAAGTGATTGGAAAGTAATTCTCTAAATCATCCTTCAGAGGGAAAAGAAGAATGCTCAGAGACTGCACATAGGAAGAACCCGAAGCCATTGTTCTACTGTGAGTATAACTAATGGTTAGAGCAGGATAGACTCTCGATTCAGTACTTTCTTTCTGTTGCAATTTGGTGTCATTGCTATGCATTAAACTGGTTCAATTTGGTCTAAAATCCCCATGATAATCTTTGTTTTGAAACTGGATGATAAACAGGGTAGTATATACATTTTATCTATCTATTAAAGGTATAGCTTATTCATAGCACTTTGTTGTTGAATGATGCACTGTAATTGGATTATTAATCCTGGACATGGTTTTCTAATTGGCTGTGATGTAAAGGCTTTGTCTGAGATTGTATTAGGATAATGTTGTTCATACCAGTGTATTAACCCTGCTCAGCCATGATTTAATTCTGTGGTTTGACTGACTTCAACCGAGTTGAAAGCCAGATCTCAAATCCCCCTTGGCTAGAGTTTATTAAGGTCCCAATTCTGCTCCCCTATTTATGCAATGAAGAATAGATTAATCAGTGTTTATAAGAGCAATACCATATGGTTCATGTCTTAGCATGGAAGAGGTCATCCTGGTACCATCCGATGCCCCTATTTTATGCATAGAAATTGAGATGCCCATTTATGTTCAAAAGAGGAGTATTGATATTCTTTTTATACCTACCAAGCTAGCTGATTTCTAGTAAAGGGATTCAGTTTGATTTCTTTTTTTTGAAAAATGGTAAACTATTTTCACAATCCAAAATGGCCAACTCTAATATACTCAAATAAACTCCTAATTCCAGCAGCACATTAGGTATGCCAAAAGCTAGCAGTTTACCATTTACTTCTGTTGATTGCTTGTTCTCATATATACTTCACCATGATAACTTAGACGCATGAGAACCCCAGCTGTCAAAACTTTTAAGGGTTACCTAGCCCGAAATGGGTCCAAAGCCCAAAATTTTTTTTTTAGAAACAAAGTATGTTAAGAAGACCAATTCAACACCAAGGCAGGGGAAATCCCAAAGAAAATCAATTAATTTTAAGTAAAGATTGGGTTCCAAAGGCCCATGTCATCAAGAGCACTTAGAAAACCCATTTAAGATAGTTTCAAAGAGTTCAAAGCCCAATTTTTTCTCGGGGATTCTAATGGCTTAATTGGATATTTGCAACATAAATTAAAAATACCATCAATGCTCTTGTAAATAATTTTTGAATCAGGAGTAAATCTCCTATATTTCCAAAAAGTCGATTCTAAACATCCCATTTTTAGGAATTTGATATTTGACCCCATATTTTCAAAAAAATTATATTTTAACCCCTAAAATTCCTAAAAATCACACTTTGGCCCCTATTTCTTTCGACTCCCTTTATCACCCCATTACTTTTACAAACTTCATATACACGACGTTAATGAACTTTCAGTAGAGGTTTATCTTCTCTGAAGTTTTATTTTTCATGGGCCTTCTGTGAAATTTTATTTTCCCAAGGTCTCAGCTCCCACAAGCATTCAAAAGAGGTTATTTCTTCCTAATGTCCTAGTTGCCATAGGCTTTCAGTGGAATCTCGTTTTCCCAAAGTCTCAATTTTCACAAGCGTTTAGTAGAGGTATGTTCTCTCCAGTGTCATGGTTCACTTGTTGGACTTTAAGTGGAAATTAAATTTCCCCTAAATGTCTTAATATCATTTTCAGCTTATCCAAATATTTTAAACTACGTTGACCTTGATCCCTTTCGGGGTACGTAGGCACTTACTTGGTAAGGCATGTCTAGTTATTTCTTTTTCCATCTTTTTCCATCATGATTTTATTAATAAAAATGAGTAATTTAAATAAATTAAAAATCATAAAGCACAAACAATTTAGGGTAACCGTCGTTAGGGATGGACATTGTAGGGTGCCTAACACCTTTCCTACGCGTAATTAGACTCCCGAACCCTTCCTCTGGTTTCAAGGGCCAGTTTTCATTCTTTTTAAGGATCCTAATTATCCTCCTAATTAATTGGTGGTGACTCCCATTTTCTCTACGTTTTCCCTTATGCACCCAAAGTCATAAAGCGATGGCTATTTCCCGGTCGTTACGTTGTGACAATAAGATATGGGTCATGAAAGTATGCATTTGATTTTAAAGCTGTCCAAAAATGATTTAGTACTTGATTTACAAAAAATCAGTTTTGAGAAAGATCATGTAGGTGAAGCATGCCAAAAGGGCAAGCAAATAAGATTATCTTTTAAATCAAAAGGTCATGCTTTCTAATTCAAGACCTTTATAACTCATGCATATGAATCTATTTAGTCCTAGCAGAGCACAAAGCTTTAGACGTAAAAATTATGGTATAGTGGCTATGGATGACTTTTTGAAATTTACTTAGGTATTCTTTCTTGTTCATAAGGATGATAGCTTTAATGCTTTTGAACAAATTTACAAACGTGTTCAAAACAAAAAAGGCTATTTGATCTCATCCATTAAGAGTGGTCATGTAAACGAATTTGAAAAGAAAGTCTTTGAAATATTTTGTAAAGTAAATGGTATTGATCTTAATTTTTCTACTGAAAGAACTCCTTAATAGAATGAGGTTGTGAAAAGGAAAAAGCGTACTCTTTTAGATATGACAAGAACCATGCTATGTAAAAAGAGCTTCCATAATATATTTATTCAAAAGCCATAAACACAAGTTATATTATAAAAAGGTGTTTGATTAGGCCGATTTTGAAAAAGGCACCCTATGAGTTATGGAAAGGGAGAAAACCCAACATAAGTTATTTGCATGCATTTGGTTGTAAGTGCTTTATCCTCAACAACAAAGAGAACCTTGCTAAGCTTAACTCAAAGACTGATGGCATATTTTCTTGTATACTCTCTGTCAAGTCAGGCTTATATAGTTTACAAGAAGAAAACTATAACTGTTGAAGAAAGTATCCATGTAGTATTTGATGAAACTAATAAGCTGTATTTAAGCAAGCAACGTTAAATCTAAAGAAATCATACAAGTTCGAAGAAAGCAACTTGAAAGAAATACTCAAAGCAACCAAAAAGATGGCATCAGACTTAGTAATGCTTCAGTAGCAAATAAACAAGTTGAAACATCAAAGAGGATTTTGCCAAGAGAATGGAAGTACACCTCAACACATTCAATGGATTACATTATAGGAAATCCATCTCAAGGCATAAGGATAAGATCATCATACAAGAGTATAAACAACATGGCCTTCATATATGAAATTAAGCCAAAGAATGTAGATGAATCTCTAACTGATGATTCATGGATTCATGCAATGCAAGAAGAGCTTAATTAGTTTGAAAGAAATCAAGTTTGAACACTTGTGCCTTATCCGAAATATAGAAAGTAGTTCTACACTTTGCCTCTAAGACCAACTTAACCGAAGAGGGTGGAAGATTTAAACCCTCTACCAGGATAAACTCAACTGGCAAAGGCTGTGACTTAGGTGAACCTAGTGGTTCTAACACAAATATAACTATGGACCCCTAAGTAATTATTTAAACTTGTGAAAATTCATAAAACAACCACATTAAAGCACATATAATTTCCCATATCAAATCATTCCCTGATTTCTCTTGGAATTTACCTATTCTAAACATATATAACATCAATTCTTTTAAACATTGTATATATAATTCATGAAATATGTGAAAAACTATTCTTTTATATGATTTAAAAAAAATAAAATATCAAATGCTTCACAAAAAAAAGTATTAAAAGTAAAACATTTTTAATAATGCATGATCAAGGTATGCATTGAGTCACAGCATGCAACTGTCACTCTCTTTTCTAGAAACCCATTACTATACAACTACATTCCATAACCAAACCCATATGTAGTCTCATTTTATTTTTGTGTAGTTTAACTTTACCCAGAATCATGACTTTCATATTATGTGACCATCTTACTAAATCTTCGTCCTCTATTATTTGTTTTCTTTTTTCTATACTAATTTCCCTATTTGTTATTCTATGTTCATCTATCGGTTATTATGATTGCCCTGAGTTTCCAACCATTTAATCTTACTATATCTTCCTGATCTAAGCAAAGATGTTTCTTCTAGCCTCACCTCGCAATTTCCTTATTTGCACTCTTTCCTTTGTCATCTATCTACCCTTATGATTGTTCATTTTAATCCCAAAGAGCCTTGTTATTACATTATGTGAAATTAGCATCGTCATTTTCTATGATCATTTATTACTACCATACCCTTCTTAATAGCTCCACGAAGCTCTCATTTTGTGTATCTCTACCTGCTCAATCAAGGGCATGACATTGTTTTAAGAAAGATTTTTCTCACTTGAATTCCTTCAAACTGGAGTCTATTGATTTGTAGTGTCCTAGACTAATGCCATCTAATTACTCACTATGATACTGAGTTTTGTTGGCATAGACCTCTTCTAGAACACTCCTCTTGGCTTCTAGGTCTTCTCCTCGAGTCCTTTCATTTTTCTTTCATGAAAAATAGACTACTGTCCTATTTATAGGACTCTAGGGAGGTTCGGTCGACCATAAGGTATGTACGGTCCACTACACTTGCAAAAATAGTCCAGATCCACATGAAATCTGACCTCTAACTCCTTTATTTCATTCTTAACATGCTCATGATTTTTTTTGGCTCAAACTTTCCTATGGATTAGTCCCAATGCACTTTGAAATATTATAACTTAGCAGCCTTGACATTACATAAACCCACTCAACTAAAGGGCATAGAAATGATATCACTGTACAAAGACCTAACTCAATCAGTAGGGAAAAAAGACCTAAGTGCACCTAGGGGTTCTACCTCAAGGACAACTACGAATCCTAAAAGAAAACCAACACTTCTATCATTGTGATGTACAAATGTTGTATATAAGCAAATACAACTGTAATTATATTCTCAACAGTTCATAACACAGGTGAATATAGTTTTATAACAAGTTTAAAATATTGCCTTCCAAGCAAGAATTCGAGAAGTTAATCATAAAAAAATTAAACGTATTAATTTTGAGCACATTACTTATTTACAACTTCCTCAGAGACATAACAAAAAAAATTGTATCCACAAATAAGTAAAAGAATGATTTTCATATAAAAGCAAGGAGCATAAGTAAAACTTTAATTTCACAAGAATATCAATATGCATCAATTTCACATAGGCTCATGATAACAATAAAACTCCATTTTGGAAAAATAATTTCCCTAAGTGTCATATTCACAATGCATGATTATGTGTGCATTTCCCTTTCACTGTGCAACCAATCGTCGAACTCAAAGATGATGTTCCAATAGTTAAACCACAATAATCACATTTGATTCAATGCCCTTGAATATGATCAAATATTTATATCGTTGATAGTTCATATTATCTCATTTCTTTAGCTTTGGCATACCACTAATATGAAAACTACACATATTTATATATACATTTAAACCCTTCCAGCACTTGGTTTTCCATAATTACATCATATCCTTACACATGAATTTACCTAACTTTGGCAACTATTGACAGCCTTACAAATGTTAATATTATTACATACCCAAATTATCATTCCTGTCTATATTTATTTACTCTTCTAATCCTAGTTATCCTATTCATATTCACATGCTTGCCCTAACACTTAAAACAATTCAAATTACCCTTTATCACTTATTGATGAGTATCTTTAACTTAGCCCTAGTTTTCTCAGCTTCTTCATAAATACAATTTATTATCCCCGAGTCAAAACCTATACTCTCGAAGTTATGATAGATTTAAAGTGAGACTTACTCACTTGAGAACCTTCCAAATCCCATATTTCTCTTCAATGTCGCCAGACTAACCCAAGATGAATATCAAAATAAAAATAAAACATATCTAAACCTGATAATTGAAAAAAACCCAAAAATCTGATCATGTACACATAGTTCAATTTCTAATTAAATGCAAACCTTATAGAACTCATACGCAGAGTTCGTAGAAATGCTTCTATATAAGAATGGAAAGAGATACATAAACTGATATTCACAAAATTTCATTCGAAGCAATTATTATAAAGATGTCATGCAGAAGAAGCAAGGAGATTATAACACAATAGCATAAATTGGACATCCTTCAAATTGGTTGGTTAGTTGTCTTAACTCATTAGTCAAGGCAATCTTGAGTCTTCAATCATTCTACTCATTGGCACAACTTCTAGATACTCATAACCAAATTTGTGATCAAAAGCTGAGGGTCCATTGATTATGAGGAGAAGAAAGGAAAGAGAAGTTTGGAAGGATGCAAAATCGAGAAGCTGTGAAAGAAATTTGAAGGAATGACCGAGAGAGAGAGAGAGTTGTTTGAGAAGGTAGATAGCTTTCTGATTATATGATTGAGTATGGTGGTGGCATTGTTGCACAAAATATCCTTGATATTTTGCCATCACAATAATCTAGAAAAACCAAGAGCCATTTTCTAAAAATGACCAAAATTTATGAAAAAGGAAAGAAGAATTCTTTAGATCTTTTTGTCTTGGTTGGGAGGAAAAAAAAATAACAAGCCACTCACTATTTTTACTTAAAAAATATACTCGCTGCACCCTTAGAAAGCCACGTGCAATTACATATTAATCATATATATAAATTTCCTTTGTATCAATTCTTATCATTTCCTTAATTACTAACATATGGTGAAATAAGTTAGAAAGTAAAAATTTATACTTGATTACTGTTAGTTCAAAATATGCAACGCAAGTGCACACTATAGCTAACAAGTAATAAAGTGATGAAATGAGTATGATTCCCATGAGGAGGACTTTTAATTACCAAAATTATGTAATTCTTTATATGATCTAAGTAGCAATTCATTAGAAGAACAATGGTAATGAAAATAAAACTATAAAGAGAATGATATATCAATAACAAAAAGCCTAGGAATGAGTTTCTTCAATTGAGCTATATTATGGACTTGATACTGATAATTGACATTTGCTGAGTTACAAAGACTGGATTTCCTTAGACATGCTTTATCCTTTGTTAAGGTATAAAAACTATATTCACATTAATCATATGCCTACTATTGTGGTCACAGATATTAATATGAAAGCATTATAATTTATGAAAATCTAAAATTTATCACAATTTACCCAAATCATAACAAAAGGTCACAGAGAAGTGCATGAACTGTTGTGAGTACACTATCTAGTCTTAATAAATCCACCAACTAAGATCACGCTTCAACTTCCATTCCATCATGTGATATCTTAAACAAGCAAATCATGGCCAATAATATTGCAAGCATTAAACACAAAGTTATTAAGTTGTAACAACAAATATCTTTACACAACTAACATCAATCCTTAATAACATAATCAACGACTACATCCCACTCCTAGAAAAGAGATTTAGTCACTCATGGTAGATAAATCACAAAATAAAATATTCAAAGAACACATTCTAAGATTAAAAACAACAAATAAGTTCAAAAGAAGGTGAAGAAGATTCCTCAATGGTAGATGAAGATGGGTGGCTCCTCTTTCCGGATTTTGACTCTCAATCTTCCCTCAAACTAGCAATGAAGCTCCCTTCTCTTCTCCTTTCTCCATAGCTATTTGTCACTTTCCAAAGGTAACCAAGGATCACCCAAAGCTTTCCCTCCTTCAGACTTTGAACCTAGTTTCCATCATCTCATAAATCTCAGTCATTTTGGGCAAATTAGTTACTTATGTTCATTTTACGCACTCTTATGGCGTTGTGTAATTCGCGTGGGCGTATGACACCTACCTCTTAGTTTTGCATCCTGATCCTAGGCATTTGGGTAATGTGGCACCCATGGTTGGGCACTACAGAGCCTACCTTTCAAATGGGCACCTAGGAGCCTAACATTTTGGAATAAGTCCTGAAAGGCCTCAGATTGCCTACAAAACAATCCAACAAGTTCCAAAAGTTAAGTAAATGTAAAAGATACTTAAACTTGTATAGAAAGGCATCCAAAGTACCCAAAATTATTTAATAGGTTTTAAATTAATCAGCAGCTTGAAATGACAAATACTATCAATATATTAGATTTCAAATTTTGTTTTCAGTTTTATACTTTCTTTAACAACATTTACAAAAGAGTAAAAAAGAGAAGAAATAAATATTTTCCAAAAAGGGGCTTTGGATATGAATAGAGTGAAATTTAAACCATCATTCAAACAAATAAAAAAAAAGCAACATGATATAGAACGAATAGACAAATACAAAAAAAGATACGTCATGTAGAACAAGAAAATAAAAGGAATAAATTCTCAATATCAATATCAATAACAAAGAGATAAATATTTTATTTATCTAGAGGCTTATTTATGGGCATACTAAAAAACAAATTCTAATGATACTCAGATAAATACACCTAATATTCTAATCCTAATAAAATATTATCACAACCCAACTATCCAAACTGTGATCAGCGCTATGATTGAGGGTGTTTTAACCCATAAACCCAAGAAATCCTTTCAACCAAAGCTAACTGTTTATAACTATCTTTAGAATACACATCATTTCATGAATAAGGAACATTCCTTATATAAAAAGGGAGTTTCTAAGCTACTGCCCCACTTGGGGCAGTAGCTTAGATTGCCACTCACAAGAGTGGCAATGGGATTTAAGAAAACCTTATGGGTCTCAAAAGTGGTAGGGGAACACTCACAAGAGTGGCAGTGGGATTTAAGAAAACCTTGTGGGTCAAGAGTGTTGGTTCCCCTACCGCGCCGAATGTGGGGTGGTAGGGGAGTAAATCCCATATAAAAAAATCATAAATTTATGATACAAAGCATTTCAAACAAAATGAGGCTCATTTAATTCATAATTTAACTTTTAAACTCATATTCTCTCTCTCTTTTACATCCCCTGTCTGTTCCTAACTACAGCTCTTGGAATCAAACTAGTCAATCCAACTATATGCTAAACGAACCTTTAAAATGAAACAAAGTTCCCAAAGGCATGAGCTTCAAACAACAAAGTGAGAAAATGAATTCAAAAACAAAATCATAACTGATGAAATGCATGTATACATGTGTCTTGAGCTCTCAGGTGACATCTTTAGTTTAATGTATCACTCTTTCCTCTCATATACTATTACAACTGAAGAAATAAAATTTCGTTATGACTCGTAAATGTTAAATGGTTTTCTTATGGAAAATAAAATTTTTTAGTATAAAGAGGTTTCACATAAAATTCTTAAAATCTAATGTCAAAATAACCATCACTATAAAACACAGTTTCAATAAGAGTTTCGCAGAAGAACCCAAATTGCTGACTTCCTGGACCCAACACAAGTAGTGAGAAAATCAATAGCTCACTTGTGGGACCAACTTAACTGAAAGGAAGCTTCTTTAGGGCCAACTATACCAGGGAAAAATAGAAAGTAGTTCTACACTCCTCTTTTAGGACCAACTCAATGAAAATGGGTGTGGAGAAATCGATCCCTCTACCAAAGCCAACTCATCTAGCAAATGTTGTGGTGCATATAGTGGTTCTACCACAAATATAGTTATGGAACCCCAAGTAAACATTTAATTTTAAAACAAATCATGAAACAACTATACTGAACACATATTTTCTCGTATCAAATCTAATCCCAATTTCTCTTGGAATCTATTCATTCTGAAGAGATATATAACATTAATTCTTTCAATCATTAAAGAATGAGTATATTGTTAAGGAAGTCTAGGGAAAATCATTCTTTTACATAATTCTAGAAAAAAAAATGGAATTTCAAATGCTTTAATAAAAAGAATACTAAACATAAATCATATGTAAAAAAGCATAACACTAAGAAGCATGATCTTCACAAAGCAACTGAGGCTCTTCCTTTATGTTTACCCATTGTCATACAGATAGACCCAACAACCAAACATTTGTGTACTCTCATTTTTTTGCTATATGTACCATAACTCTACTCATAATCACTATTCCTTTTTCCCTGGTTTCTTTTCTTCCATACTAATTCCTCTATTCATTATTTTGTGTTCACCTACAGATTATTACAATTATCTCAAGTTCTAACAATTTAATTTTACTAAGTTTGATTAATCTAAGCAGAGATGATCCTCTAGGCCTCACCCCCACAATACCCTTTTATTCTCTCTTCCCTTTTGACATCTATTACCCCTATTATTATTCCTTTTATTCCAAATAACTAAGTTATCACTTTATGTGAAACTATTGTCTCTGACTGACTATGACTATTTTCTACTACTATCCCCTTCATATTAACTCCATGAAACTCTCATCCTGTATATCTCTATTTACCCTTAAGAGGGCATGACATGTTTTTGAGAGACATTTTTCTTGACTAAATCCCTTTCAACCGGAGTTCACACTTTCGTAGCCTCTTGGGTCTAGCTGATGCTTTCAAATTTCTTCTAATGGCATTGAAAATTAGTACCCAAAATGATTTCAAAATTAGAGATTATTTGGGAAGAATTTCTCTTGCTTGAAATAAATGAAAATTCCCAAAATATACCTATTCCTAAAAAATCTCTTATGCGGGTGGTTTTCCAGGCCACCAAACAACTCAATAGGATGAGGAGAGTTAGTTTGTAACCTTTACCCCATCCTAGGAATTTATGGTGATCCTTGGGAAATCTCACAAAATAATTTCCCTTTCCCATGAATAGTTAATTAGGGTAGGACTTGCTTAGAAATTTCCCAAAAGGGATTTACTTGAGTTTCCCTTTCCCACAAGTATACTAATTCCTCTATACAATTATCTCTTACTGGCTACAATTATTTACTATAACTAGTTCCTTTTTTTTAAACCCAAGAAGTTATGATCCTATACAACCCCACCTACTCACAAAAGGGAATCACATGCTTTTAAGAAAGATTTTCTCACCTAAATCCCTTCAATTAGAGTTTGCAGTTTTGTAGCATGCTAGGTCCAATTGTTATAGAATTACAACTTTTGGCTTTGAAAATTAGTACCCAAAATAGTTTAAAAATCATAGATCATTTGGGTAAGTTTTCTTTTGCTTGAAACAAAGCAAAATCATAAAATATACTTAGTTCAAGGAAATCTTTGATGCATGTCATTTTCCAGGTCATAAAAAAATTCTCTAGTATGAGGAGTGTCAGTTTGTAATCTCCATCGCATCCTAGATACTTATGGTTATCTTCGGGAAGCCCCACAAAGAAATCTCCCTTACTCATGAATAGTGAAATAGGGAAGAAATTGCTAAAAAATTACCCAAAAAGGATTTACTTAAGTTTAGGCAGCATAAACCCCCACCACCTCCCAAAGGCTTTAAGGTGTTATCCCAATCCCTCCATCCTTTGTTTCATGAAAAATGGACAAGCATCCTATTTATAGAAATTTAGGAACGTTCAATTGATCGTAGGGTATGGTGTGGTTGACTGCACCTACAAAAATAGCTAAAAAATGCACCTAAAATTTAATTCTTAACTCCTTTATTCCATTTTTAACATGCTAATGACATTTTTTAGTCAAAATTTCCTATGGATTAGTCCTAGTGCACATCAACATATTATGAGTTAATAGCCTAAAACTTCCAACTGAACATTTAGGATTTTTGGGCATTACATTTCCATTCATTCTTTACAGATCTATCTGTTGGTTAATTATTCACTTATTCTTATCTTGGTCTTTGAAAAAACCCTACCATCCTTTCTTTCACATATTCTTAAATTCCTTACTATTAAGTAATCTGGCGTCACAACACTTCGCATTCAATAATTACCTTCAATTTCATTTCCTAGACGAGTTCTTAGTATCCACCATTTATTATTATTATTATTATTTTTGAAATCTAATCAGTTAAAAGCATTACGCATACCAAATTTGCTTTTATGGACTAATCTTTAGCATATAACCCCATTGTTTTCTTCGACTTACTAGGTACGTTTGCTTTCTTATCTTTTCGCATTTGCTTGACTTTGAATTTTAGATTTATTTGCTACCATTATATTATTTACTTCGATTGTTGTTTAGTATCAAGATAATGTCTTACCTCTTCATTTTTATTCACTTACTAATTATCAAACAACTACTTTCTGTAATTATTCCCATCATCATTATTGCCCAATATTTTATTGTGTACTGAAATTCACAAATCCTTCCTTGTCCTTTTATATCTCTTCCAATTCACTACTTACATTTTTCAACTACACTTTCCAATATCACTATGCGTTACTAATTCTTTTTCATATCTTGGTTATATTACCTATAGTTTCTTATTCAATATTCATGACTCTAGTCAGCTAATTCCCTTTGTTTAGAATCCTCCTTGTGGCCATCTCTCAAAAGGAAACAGTTTGAATTCTTTGGAAAGGCTTGTTTCCTTACTAAAATCTGTCTGCACAGATTTGGGATACCTATAAGAAATTTTAACCAATCATAAGGAAATTTCCTACTCTAGATTTTTTTGAGTGACTATTGCGAAGTCCTTTTAGAAATGAAATTGTTTGAAAATTTCTAAGCAAAGGTGAGGGGAATAACCCTTTGATATTTTGCTATGCCATGAGGTTTGGTCAATCGCATGCTAGGGTGTGGTCGACTTCACTGGCCATTTCATCCTCAATGCTTCCCAACTATATCCAACGTTTAATTTTTTATTTTAGTACCTATCCCTTCTAATCCTCCTTAGGACCCTCTTCGATATCACTGGTTTACTTCAAAACCATTTTACCACACTTTCATGTGCATCGTTCAATAATTCCTTTAATTTAACCTTTCTGACTTCATATTCCTCATGTTACCTTAACCAACGCACTAGCTTCCTTTTTATATGTAGCCTTGGGGGGACCCTTATATTTTATTTTTTCTGCTATCATTCCCTTCATAGTATCGAGCTTCTGACTTGTGTCTCGATCCACCAATGCGTTTGTCCCATCTTTGCTATTCTCACCATAACTTTTACTTTGTATATTCACATTATCCTAGCAAATCATATCTTTCTCCACCTTCTTCTAATCCCAGAGGTTACAAAAATCAACAACTCTCCAAGGTGTTGATCCCCTCCATATCTTTGCTTGATCCATGACCCATTGACCCTTGCTATTTCTTTTAAGGCACTTGTCCTTAGCTCAAATTCATCCTTGGGATCTTAGTTTGTATGCTCATACAATCTATTTCCCTACCATCATTCACTATATTAACCTTTATCTCATCTTATTATTGTGTTCATTAGCACATGCCATATTGCACTTACACAAGTATCTCATTCTGAAGCTTAAAAGTGAATTATTCTTTTTCTCTTTACTAATAATTCGTCAATTAAACTTGATTGCACTATGTAAACAACACATCACTGTCTTTCTACTTCATACTTGCTGTCTTTACTACATATGGCTCATCCTTATCCTTTCATTTGTTGGGAATAGGTTGCCCTAGACAGCAAGTTGTCTTCCCCAATTTGATGTAAAAACATTTTGATATTAATAAATAAACACTTTATTTATGTAAGCTTCATTTTTTAGCTATTAAGGTTCCTAAATTCTAATAAACAAGATATATTTGCATAAGGGTTATTCAAAAGGAGATATGTATTTTTGGATGAATCTAAAACAACATTCATAGTCATTGAATAGAGTCAGTCACTCTACTCAATTAAGACTGTAGTGTTTAGATTACCTCCATAGAAAGAATGAGATTCTTTTCTAAGGAAATGATGAATCACAAATTATTACAGTAGCAAACTTCAAGTAATGACACTATTAAGTGAATTAAAATCAAATGAGATATCAAATTCAAGTTAATACCATTACTTTGAACTTAAACTCGCACATATTGCATTCCTTAGTGGCAAAACTGAAATCTTGATGAATTATGGAGTCATGTTCATGACCATTGTGATCTTTGATATACTATGGGCACGACCATTGGGTGACATTTGTCAAAACTTTGTCTGTTGGGATCATAGTGGCAGTGAACATCCAAGAACATAAATCTAAGAAATAGAGTTCGTAACATTATATCACTTTTAGTGATTTCAAGAAGACAGATGACCTATCTAGACTCAGTGAAATAATGAATTAGCTATTCATCATTTCTAGATAATGTTAAAAAAGTTGTAAAATATTATTTTGTCACTTATCGGATGAAATCTAAAATTAGAAATTGATGCAAGGGGTAAAGCGATAATTTTACCTTATGTCAATGGATGGCTATGAGAGTTCACAACACTAGGTTTGCAAATTTGATAAATCAATGTTCAACATTGACTTTTCCTAATTTTAGGAATTTTCAAGAGTGAAATCATGAGTCTTTGGTAAAATGAGTTCATGATTTTTAAACTGGGATTATCTTAATAAGATTAAAATAATCCCAAGTTTATTAAGGCTCGAAATTCTTATAACCAAACGGATTCCCCACCTAGCTTTGATTCAATCCACATTAAGTTGGAATAAATTTAAGATGAAATTAATTGATAGCATTTTAGCTTATGTCTTAATTAAGGAAAAAGAAATATTTTAAGACAATAGTTGTCTAGTACATTTTTTTGTGTGACTTAAAAGAGACAAAAGTTGTCTCAATTTTAGACCAAAAAATTTATGACAAATGTTGTCCTAAGTATGCTTGAAAATATAAAACATTTTTGTCACTAAAGAGACAAAAATAATTCTTATAATAGTTATCTAAATTAAATAAGTGTTGTTTTAATTAGACCATATAATTTTAAGACAAATGTTATTTTATTTAAGACATGTGTTATCTCAATCTAAACAACTTTTATCTTAAGTAATTATTTTTATTAGGCAACTTTAAATAAATATTTGAAAATTTCAAAATAATAAATTTAAAGAAGTTAATAAAAATGAAATCCCCATTTAATTAGAAATTTCGGCTAACACTCTTTTATTAGGATAAAAATTTGATTAAATTAAATTAAATTAATTCTAATAGTTAAATTTTGAAATATTTAAACTTAAGAGAAGCACACTAAATCTCCATGACATGGAGAAGTGGACGGCCAAGTTGGGAGTGTATGGTTTGAAATGTTCAAACCTATATCTTCCTAATTATCCTAATTAACTAAAGTGAATAAAGGTTAGAAATTAAAAGAGTTTTAACTTTCAAGGAAACCTACGTTCACTAGGAGAACTAAGTCAAAGGAAATTTAATAAAATAAAATTCATGTAATTGATTTTTATTCAAGTATGACCAATTAGAGAGCCTTACATGTTTTATTTAAGTGTTATATAAAATATGACTTTATCAATTAAATAATAAAATAATAAATTAAATAGATAATTTTCTTTTCTACTTTCCCCATGGTAGGCATGTGGAATCCCTAAGTTTTAGGTATAAATATTTTTGAATTCAAAGGAATGACCTTGGGTTAGGTTATATAATATATCCTAACCCTTCCCCTTGTGGCTATTACATACAGAGAGAAAAATACCTTGAGAGTGTCATAAGTTTTGAAAGAAAAGCACCAAAGAAAAAGTAAATTTTTGAGTGGTATTGTAAGGGTTTACACGCCACACTAAGGAGAAAAAGGGAAGGCTTTCTAATTGATAATTTGAGAAAGTTATCATTTTATTTTTTATTTTTTTCTTTTCTTTCAAGCACTGACCTAATTACCATAGGTTCTATAGATTGGTGCTTCCTAAAGAATAGGTAGTAAGTTCTATTGGTCGGGAAGCATACACAAGTACCAAGTGGCTACAATCATTATTGTAGTTATGAAATTTTCACAAATATTCATAAAATATAAATAAAGAATATATAATTCTTATAATTCTAAATATATCACATATATTAATGTAGATAGATACAATTTTGCAGAAAATATAAATAAAAATCATATAGGGACAAACTTGGTGTGATGGTTTAAACCCCAAACACCTATATATTAGTATTGATAGATACGCATTATTTTTTAATATTTTTTGATAACTATATAATTAAATTATAATTAGTAATTATCTAATATAAAATTGATCTATATTAATAAAATAAATACCCATCTATATAATTGACTTACATAACTTTCTCATTTACTCCCCTCCTAAAATGTCACATTCCCTCCCCTTAAAAATTTTCGTCTCCCAAAATTTTCCCTCGTCCATCTCTCTGTTTTCACCTTATTCCTTCGACTCGAACACCAATCTCCATTACAAAGCTCATGACATCATCCAAAAAAAAAAAGCAGGCTTTATCTCTTATTTTCCTTTCATCTTCCTCCTTCTCCATGCCATTGTCACTCACTCAAACCTCCACTGCTAGCTTTTCCTCTACCTGCTCTTTCACTTTCTTCTCTTCTTCAACTTCAATCTTTCCCACTCTCTTTCAGGCCTCATCTTTTCACCATTTTTCACTCCACGAACTCCATTTTTCTTATGCATAGAACCTCCCATATCTCTTATTTTCCTTCTTGCCAACCTCAAAAATCATCAGCCCAAAAGACATCATCATTTCCCCAATTTAAACACACCACAACCCCACCATCTCCCTCGTTAGTTTTGGCAATTCAAATCTATCCTCTTAACTAAAATAAACCATAGAGTAATTGGATCTACAACGGCCAATGAAACGAATAAATTGAGGGCATTCGATTTTCTGGGTTTTGGCACAACTAGTTGGTATGCATTGACTGAAATATTTTTGTTATGTTTTGTGGCCTAGCTCGGCTAAATTTCTGTTTGGGAATATCATTATGATTAAAAATTTTGGTTAAGAGTTGTATTTTTTCCCTTCTAATTTTGAGTTGAGATGCATAATAGGGGGTTGCATTGTCTCACTTAGATAGTTACACCAAACAGGTAGCCTTTTTCACACCAAATATAATACAAATATATATCTATATGCATCAAGATCGTTACCCCCAATAACAGCTAGGACCCTGAGTTTCCCCAAAACCATGCCCAACGAAACTAATTCAAACTTAATAATAGCATAAGAAAATATACATAAGTTCAATGACATTGAAAATATCAATTTTTAGTAGTATTTTCCCAATAAATTCAATATTTCAGTTCTTGTAAACTTTTCATATGAAAATAATACATAATGCCATTATAAGAATCAATGTTGTGTACATGAACAATAAATTTATTTGAGGGCTCTTATGCAAAATATATCTCATAAACACACACACACACATATACACACACACACACACACACACACACACATATATATATATAGACACATGTTTATCTAAGACCAAAAATATCATTTATATTTGTGTATTTTTTAAAACAAGCAAGGATGACATGTGCAACATCAAATATAATTTCAAATGTATGTGAGTGCCATGATAATGCTATGCGTAATCTTAGTTGTGTATCCTCAATACACTCAAATCCTTTTCTTATATAATCACTTCAACAATTATACCCCACATAACATCTTCCCAATATAACTGAATTTATCATTTATATAACCTTGACTATATCTCTAAAAATAAATGTAACAACACATAATTATATCTAAGCATTTACAATTTCATTTTTCATGTAAAAAACTAATCATGCATAAAGAGATCTTCTTTTAGCTTGATGGGGCCACGTACTGGTAGCCATTATAACTCTTTTAGCTTGCACTTATTTAGCTTTGTTTCACTCTTCTTCTTCTCTCTTTTTTTTTTTTTTGAGAAAGGTTGGTTCATGTATGTCGGCTCAGGGTAGTTAATCTAGCTAATGGAACAAATGACTAATGTAGAGGCTCAATATGGGCTGACTAGGGATTAAATAATTAAGGTAGGCTAGAAAGGCTCAACCGTCCAAAGATGGCCTATATCATTTCCATATTGATGTGTCT
>JASKGM010042520.1:0-22084 GCA_034509205.1 Ceratonia siliqua
ACGCTTAGAACTTTCCTCCTAGTTTATCCTCCCTCTTTTAAAATGCAAGTAGGGACCTTTAAAACCAATGTCCTTAAATATGCGAAATCAAAGTGCATGCGTTGCAAAATAGTTATGTTAGAAGGAAATACTAACTCCACTCCTCCAGAGGAAATAAATAAAAGACCCCAAAATGAACCACCCCAAATATCTTCACAAAAAGAGATAATGGAATCATCTAGCTGACAAACCACTTATCATACAACTAATCAGGGCTTAAGCACCACATCTCAAGGGTGCCTTACTTGGTTAAAAAATAGTATCAACTATTCAAAAGAAGAGCAAAATGCCTCACTTAAAAAAACAGTAGCAACTATGAAAAAAAACAGCAACATGCTTCAAGAGATAAAAAAAACAGTAGAGACTATATATAAAAAAATAGCAGCAAGCTTCACTAGATAAAAAAACAGTAGATACTATAAAAAAAACAGCAGCAAGTCTTACTTGATATAAAAAACAGCAGCATTGTAAAAAAAAAAAATAGCAGCAGCACTTAAATAACATAAACAGCAATATAATTGCCCAAAGACAGCAGCAATAAAAAAACAGCAACAACACTTAACCAACAGAAACAGCAACAATAAAAAAAATAGCAACAGCAGTATAATTACCCAGCAACAGCGGTATAGTTGCCAGAAATAGCAGTATAAAAAAATAGCCACAGTAATATAATTATCCAAAAACAGCAGCAATACGTTCATTTAAAATCAGCAGCAATCATACATATACATAAGAAAAACTAGCAGCATGTAACAAACGACAGCCATCACATTTAATTTCTAAGTAACTTATGGGCTTATCAAAACCACTGTCCCTTATTTTTGAAATTCCAATATCATTCCCAAAACCATGATCCAGCTTATTAATTTTCCCCAGAATCAATCATCTTAACTTTCTCATAAAGAAAAAAAACCTTTCTGAAGCCACAGAAGTGTTCCTTCTACTTGCAACCTCCCGTCTTTCCCTTCCTTCTTCCTTCAAATTTTCCTTCTTTTACCATGGGCTTACTTCTTTTTCCCTTCTCTTCTCCTAATTTCTGGTTTGCTCCTCTGATTTTCCTTTCTAAGTTTTCTTCTTTTTTTCCTCCCCCTTCTCTTCGATTCTTCTTCTCTATTTATGGAGAACACACCCCAAAGAAAAAGGGCCATCTGTCATACCATAACCAAAACATTCTTATTCCTTCGGTATCAAAGACGCAGTGAGCTGGAGATCAGGATAAGAGCAGATCTTCTAAAGCAAATCTGGCACATTGAAGACTTGATGGAACTAGCACCGAAAGGATATGAAGCTGGGGTGAGCTGGCCGTGAAGAACCTACACGTAACTGAGCTGGATATGGGAAGTAATTCCAAAACAGAGGTGCATGGTTGACTGGAAAATACGGAAGAGATAAAAGCTTCCATTGAAATCAACGAATGTTGTAGGAGAGGATCCCACACAAGAAACTTGATCTCTATGAATCTGGAGCATTAATGGGAGACTTAAGAAAATAAACATTTGTGGTGGGAAAACTCATATTGTAGCAGAGGTGACATACAAAGGCTAAGTAGGAGATGGATGTGGGACAACTAGAATTGAAGATGAAAGGAATTTCAAGAGGATGAGAACTACGTGGGCAGCTGCTGCAAAGGGAAAGTTAAAAATAGGGGCATGAGAAAAGAAAGAAAAGCAATGAAAAAGGGGAAGAGGAGACGTGAGGGGGTAGAGAAAAATTAATGTTAAGGGGACATGTGAAGTGAGAGAAAATAAAAACAAAGTAAAAAAATTATTTATAATAAAAAAAATGTGATGTTAGTTACATGAGATAAAAGAGAAAACAAGATAAAATGTGAGGAGGGACATGTGGCATTGGTGGGACCCACATAATAATAATTATTATTATTTTTTGGCTTCTTTTCATATTTTTTATAATTTTTTTCTTTTATATTTTTTATTTTACTATTTCATTTGAGTTTTTGTTTTTGTATTTTTTCTTGGTAGAATGATATGTTATATTTTGTAATTTTAAATTTTGATCTCTTCGATTTTTTATTTTTTCATACTTTTAGCTTTCTTGCCAATATTCCCACATTTCCTTATTTTTTCATATTTTCTTAATTTTTCTTAATTTTTGCTATTTTTCAAAAATTTTAAAATTTACCTGGATAAAATCAAGTGTTTACACCCACTCCTTAAGTCTATTTTTGAGAAGACCTTAACCTTTATTAACTAGTCTAACATTTCTTCTAATCGAGAGATAGGAAAGCGATATTTGGGAGTAGTCTTGTTGATGGCTTAGCTTTCTACATACATTGTCCATGTCCCATCTTTTTTTGGAGTGAGAAGTGCGGGGCATGCACTAGGACTCTTGCTTTCCTAGATTACACTCTTTGATAATAATCCCTCAACTTTCTTTTGCATCTATGTTTGCTATAAAGGTGGACATTCTGTATGCTGGTAGACTTGGTAATATGGCTCCTAGCTTCAAATCAATTGCATGTTAAATGCTATTCTTGTGTAACCCTTGGGGTAGTTGCTCTCCCACTAGTGTTACAAACTCCTCTAACAAGTGAATTTTAGGGGGATATTAAGCCTACTTTCCTTGCTGTTCATTCTCAACCATTCTGTTGACTAGAAGATATACAACTCCTTCTAATTGATTGTACATTTCAAACATGTTGTAGATAAAATGGCACTGGTTTTATCTTTTCTGGTAGAGCTCAAGTTTTCTTCCTCATCTTCTTTCATGGGGTGTAAAGCATATTTTTTTGTGCGTCTGTAAAAAGAATACGTATTTGTCTTGACATGAAGCTGCACATCATTGTCAAATAGCCAAGGCCTTCCCAACAAAATGTGTCCCGCATCCATTGGTACAATATTGCACATTGCCTCATCTTCCAACTTGTCACCTAAACGGTATTGTACCAAGCATTTAGTAGTGATAGGTATCTCACTTCTCTTTTTCAACTAGCATATTTTGTATGGTTGGGGATGGTTTTCCACTATAAAGCCCAATCTCTCCATGGCTTTTCTTGAAATTACATTATTCATGCTCCCTCTATCAATGATGAGGCTGCATATCTTCCCTTTATACCTTACCCGAGTCCTAAAAATGCTTCTCTTCCTCATATCTTCAGTAATGATATTGATCATTATTCTTATGATGACTAATGATTTTCCTTGTATGGGATATATTTCAGCCTCTTTGTATTCTTCTGGATATTCATCATAGACAGGATCTTCCACCTCTTCGCCTATTCTTTTAGCCACTAAATCAATTTTTTGCTGTGGGCAAAAGCATAAGGATGGCCTCTTTCTCAACAAGAGTAACACCTAATTTAAGAGCTACCATCTAACTTTAGGGGATTTGTTTCATTGCTACTCATGTACCCTTGATTTACTACACATTTTCCTTTGTCATATGTTAAAATGCCCTTCTTGTCACTACCCTGAAAAGTGTTGTTCTCTTGGTTGTAGATTTACTTCCTAGTTCCTCATCTTCAAACTTTCCTTTCAGCCACTAGGGTGAACTGCCTTGTATCCTCCAAATTAAAAGGCTTAGCTACCCCTATTTCATCCCTCAGATTGGGATGTAATCTATATAGGTATCTATATGCCACTTGTTCTATTGTTTCACTCAAGCCCACTCTAAATGATAGGTTGTTGAAACCATATCTGCACTCATCTACTAATTTATCATACTGCTTTAAAGAGTGGTATTTCTCATAAAGCTCCACAGCATAGTTAGTAGGAAGAAACTACTTCCTCAGTTTGGCTTTCATGTGCTCCCAAGATTTGATCTTGGGTTTACCTTCCCTAGCATGTTGCTCTTCAACCTTCTTCCACCACTGTAGATCTATAGATTTAAGCTTCATTTTGACAAATAAAACCTTCTTCTCTTCTTTCATAGGCTTCCACTCAAAGTAGTTATCTACACTAGTCTCCTAGTTTAGGTATTCCTCAACATGCATCTTTCCTTGGAAGTCTGCTACGTCGATCTTGACTCATTTGCCATGCAGATTGACAGCACACACAATTCTTGTTTCTAGCTTGTTTTGATCAACTTGTCAAGTTGGTCTAGTGTCATAACAGATTTTCCATGTCTTGCATTGATTCTTCCCTACTTGAACTGGTTTCGGGCATTTATAGGTCCTCCCAATCACCCACTGTCAAGTGGGTCCTTACAAGGATTCCATTTCTAGCATCTGTACATTCTCAAAGTTGCAATTATTGCACTGCACAACATAGATCCTCTAGTGATCTCCTCATCTCAACCATCTTAGTTAACTGCTCCATATTTCCTCTTCATCGTCTACCTCGCTTACATCCAACTAGGGTCTAATACCACTTAACGCAGGGATGATGGGTA
This sequence comes from Ceratonia siliqua, assembly GCA_034509205.1. Classification (NCBI taxonomy): domain Eukaryota; kingdom Viridiplantae; phylum Streptophyta; class Magnoliopsida; order Fabales; family Fabaceae; genus Ceratonia; species Ceratonia siliqua. The sequence continues at coordinate 4,387 of JASKGM010042520.1, forward strand.
ACAAGGATTATAATTAATAGATCTTGATGAACTAAAAGGGAAAGAACCACAAAGAAATGAAACAAGGTGTTCTCTTAGAGAAACCTGCTATACTTAAACAAGAAAACATCAAAGCTATTGACAACGATGGTTTCCAACATATATACTAGAAAGATAGCAAGTGTTGCCCTAATAGTGGCCCACATGCATCTCACAAGCCTACTAATAGATAACTAACGAAATTATAAATAGAAAGACATAACAAAATGCAAATATAATAGATAACATACTTCAACAGTAACTAACATACATAATAACAGGATGGTCCCTACATCAAATAACCAACATCACTCAACATTATGTTGCTCTATGCCTTATAAAGATCATACTCCCACTACAGCAATTAAACTAATTCCACCACCATTTACATCTCCAAAATTTTAAGACAGAAGAATGATCATAAAAATGCTATTTTTCACACTAACAAGAGTGCAAAAAGTAAAAAAAAAAAAATATATGCAAAATCTTTATCATATTCTTTTTCCTGTATTTTCTTACTCTGGGAAACTAAATTAAATGACCAGTCCATCAAAATGTTTCACTTCTTCATGGATATTGTACATAGCACCAGTAATATATAATCAAAATATAGAGAATTCCTTCTTTTACAAGCCAAAAATCTTCTCACTCAATGCATTCAGCTGAGTCATATATAAATACTTAAAAAGTTTAGAAAAAAGGACCTGGACAGCGGATGGGAAAGATAGAGAAAAAAAGAAAAGAATAGAATAGAAGAAAAGCCATAATGTACTTGTTCTTCAGCATAAATGTTGATTTTCATGGTTAGCGACTCAAGTTATTTTCCTATTGGATTATAGATGTTATAGACATTAAACAAGTATATTAAGTAAAGGAAAAGTAAAAGACTAACATTTAGGTATGGATGTCTAACCGCATTTAAATTATTTGGATCCCTTAATATGATAATTTAATTATAAGAATGCTTGATGATTCTCTTAAAATTTTTAGTAATTTCCTCAATAGAAATTAGCCTGTCTTCTTTGTGATCCTGACCCTGCATGGGCCTCCCAACCATTTTTTAATAGAGTTCACTACTCTGAGGATTGAAACACAGACAAAGATAAATACAATTCAAGACTAGTAAATTACGAGACCAGCATGTAGAAGAAGTTCAAGAAGTGAGATCTAATTTATGTAAAATTAAAATCCATTTCTGATTAAAAATGTTGAGTACATGGTTGTTGTGAACATAAAATGGTGAAAAGTCAAGAAACTATTATTTGTAACTAGAAAAAAGCACAAAATCTTAGCCTTATGTGAAACCCCTATTCATTATGTGCTAGCCACCAGTGCAGTCAATAATGTTCAGGATAATTAACTGAAGTGCAATCTCAAGTGTCTTGACTCTTGAGCTATTCTCTGCTTTGGTCATCCTAAAACATAGTCAGAACTATCCTCTTTGAATTATACATCTATCTGATAAGGATCCTATAAAATAATTTCACAAGTCAGTAGCAAGACATTATGTTTCAGCTCTGATTGGTATTATGCATATGCCACTCTACATTAATTGCTTCATGACAACCCTCACACTTTGAAATAGATAACAGTAACCATGTTCTAAACAATAATAAGGACAAAAACATTTGCCATTCTTAAAATGATTAATTATCAAAGCATTTGTAACTATAATCTATCTCTCAAACACTTCAGAGATAATCTTGATCACCTCATGACTATCATAGCAAATTCTCAAATTCATCACAATTCTTATGCAATCTCCACCTTCTAATAGAAAAATACCAAAATCAAGTTTTTCTTTTTCTTTGTGTTTTCAAATGTAACAGAGGTTTGAGGTTTCATACATAATCAGCTTCAACCATTCTCAGTCCTATTTTGTTTGAATGACCCTTGTGCTTCAGTCAAGATTCAATATGAAGTTCTATGAATGATGTTTTGCCCAATTAAGTTGAGAACCATAGCTACATCAGGAATTGTATACAATGCCCATTGTGGTTTCAATCCAACTGAATCTACTTATTTACAAACCTTTCTTCCATTTCTACTAATTCATTAATTTTACAAGTGTAAACACCTGATTTTATCCAAATATTCTTTTTTATATAACCAAAAAATTATTAATTAAAAACAAATATAATAACATGATGGTATAAAACAAAAAGAAAGGAAATACAAAATGGGAAATAGAAGAAAAAAGAAAATGCACTTTGTCCCAATTTCTATTTTATTTTAGGTCTATCCCTATCCTATTAAATTTAATCCAATTACCTAAGCCCATTACTTCACACCAGCCCAATTCCTTCCTATTTCAACTCCCTTAACCCAACACCATTTCAGCCCAATTTCCTCATTTATCAGCCCAACCCATTGAATTAAATTGGGCCTATCAACCTAGATCCACCTAGTCACCGCACTTCCTCTTCACGTAACCTCCACTACAACCCCATGTGCTCACCTTCTCTGCAACTCTACCCTGCGCCTCAATCAAGCTCCAACCTGCGACTTTATTGGTGTTTCTATCAATCATTAATCTGCGAACTCCAACTACATCTTCCCATTTTCTTGCTTTCGCATATATTCCAGCCAATTGTACGTAATGCTCAGCATGGGTTGGTTCATTTGTATCAACTTATTTCCAATCTTTTCTCCCATTTCTACTAATCCATAAATCTTACTGGCACCGAGTAGTGTTGCCCACAATACAGGGTCCGGCAGAACCACCATTGTCTCAATCAACTGAAACGCTTCATCTATTAAACCAGCACGAGCAAATAGATCAACCATGCACCCATAGTGCTCCATCTCTGGTTGAATGTCATAATCATCTACCATTAACATAAAGTAATGCCTGCCCTCACTAACTAGACCTGCTCTACTACAAGCATGTAAGACCCCTGTGAAAGTTATATTTATGGGAGAGAAACCTTCACTTAAGAAGTTCTGAAAGAGTGCAAGCGCATCCTTTGCATGACCATGTGAAGCTAAGCCACATATCATGACATTCCAAGTCCAGATATCCTTCCTCGACATATCATTGAACATTAATTTTGACTGTTCAATGCAACCACACTTTGCATACATGTCAATTAGAGCTGATCCAATGGGGATGGTTATTGGGGAATTCAAGCATTCAATGGTAGAATGAATAAATCGACCATGCCCAAGCAAACCCAATTGGGCCGAAGCTGAAAGCACTGTAACCAATATCGCCTCATTAGGCCTTATGCCTTTCGCTCTCATCTCTTTAAAACACGCCAGGCCTTGTTCCAAGCGTCCATTTTGGACATATCCCATAATCATCGTACTCCAAGAGATGACATCTTTCTCCAGCATTTCTCCAAACATTTGCTCTGCAACACTTACCTGTCCGTCTCTAACCAAAGCCACCATCATTGAGTTCCAACTGGCCACATCTCTGCAGAGGGCATCTTCCTCAAATACCCGTTTTGAACCTTCAACCCTAGAACAAGCACAGTACAGGCAAATGAAGGCATTTCGAATGAACAAATCTTCTCCAAAACCAAGTTTGATCACATGGGCGTGAACTTGAACCCCTTCATTTATAGCGAAAGCCTTGCTACAAGCTTGCAACACAAAGGTGAAAGTGTGTTTATTGGGTTTCAAGCAACTCCGTCGCAATGATGAGTATAAAGCAACGGAATTATAAGGCGACTTTCCCTTGGCGAGGCATCGAATCATGTTATTAAAGGCGAAGACATTTGGGAAGCTGATTGTATGAAATATTGCGAAGCAATAGTCAAATGGAATGAATGAAGAAAAGGAAACGTAAGCAAGAAGATGACCCATGAATCGGGTATCGCCGGAAATGCCGGCGACAACGATGTGAGCATGGGCTTGCTTGATTTGACTCAACGAAGGCGGACGTGGAGACATGAGAGAGGCAATGAGTGAGAACTTGAAATCTGTTTACATAGACAAAGGAGGCGATTGATTTTACTAATAAGCATAAGATAATCACCACTCTCCACTCTCTACTCTTTGTGCCCCCTTTATCAGTGCGCTGCTTCTTGTAGATCCAATGCTATTAGAAAAGAAAATTGACATCTTTGACATTCCATTTGCAACTTATGTCTCACGGCCAATACCTAACATATTTTTCAAAACTAGCGTAGGTTTTGAGGCGTTAGCTAACTACGTTTACTTTTTTTAATAATTATAAATAATATTTTCCAATAAATAATTCATTATTACATAATAAATGGATTAAAATAATAAAAATAATTATAAATGGTAAGTAATTATGGGTCACAATTGAGACTTATAATTAGAATTGGGCTTAATAATTTAATATTTTTGTTTGATTTATTATTTAAATTTATAATGTCAATTCTGTAAACTAATTTTATGAAATTAAAAAATAACTAATTAAAACATTTCTCAATTTTTTGATATAAATCTTAAAAATTATAATTCTAAGAGTTCAAGATTGATAATATTCAATTTAATTTTTTTAATATATATGTATAAATTTTTTAATTATAAATATGTACAATAAAAGTTTTAAATGAATTATAATATATTAGTTTCTTGACATGAAATAAAAAATAATTTAATATTGTTTGAATTACTTACTTTTTACATTTTATATTTTATATCATGAATAATTATAAAATATAAGAGTGAGACTCTCTTCCTAGTAGTGATGAGTGCACATGTCATTTGGCTTTGAAAAATTAAAAGAACAATACCCTAGTGATAAGACTTCTAGCAATTATGGGGCAAATTGTAGGGTTTGAACACTGCACAACAATTGGCTTTCAGAATACTTGATGAATACTTGTTCAAGGGAAACAAATTGTGGATACCCAACGGTTCTTTGAGAGATCAAATTATAAAAGAACTCCATGGCAACAAATTGGGAGGCCACTTTGGGCTAGATAAGACATTAGCAATGGTTGCTGACCATTACTATTGACCAAGTTTGGGCAAAGATGTCAAGAAGTAGGTAAAAAGGTGCTCAGTTTGTCAAATAAGCAAAAGAACATCATGGAACACAAGGTTATACATGCCTTTACCTAAATGATGATGGACACATTGGGTCCATCTGAGCATTGATTTTGTTCAAGGACTCCCTAAAATAGCCAAAGGGAATGACTCAATTTTTGTCATGGCTGATAAGTTTTCAAAGATGGTTCATTTTATTCCCGTTCCAAGACGGTAAATGCTTCACAACAAGGCTGAGTCTTTAGGGAGCTAATCAGGCTTCATAGGATAACTACATCTATAGTTTTAGATAGGGATGTCAAATTTATAGGACATTTCTGGAGGTCCTTGTGGAGAAAATTGGGAACACAGCTCACTTACTTTAGCACTTGTCAGCCACAAATAGACAGACTGACAAAATCAATCAATAGAAGCCTAGGGAATCTTTTCAAGTGCTTGGTGGGTAATCTTGTCGAGGTGTGGGATTCTATCATCCCTCAAACTGAGTTCACATATAATAACTCAATTAATAGGAGCATAAAAAAGGACTGAAACCTCAAGGAGTATTTGATTTGGTAACCCTACCTCAAGAGGATAGAGTGAGCGATGATGGAGAAGCCCTAGTTGATCATCTACAACGTATACACAAAGAAGTCAGTGCTGAATTGAAAGTCAGCAATACTAATTATGACAACACTACCAACAAACATCGCAGGATTCATGAGTTTCAAGAAAGAGACATGGCGCAGGTCTATCTAAGGAAGGAAATATTTCCCAAGGGCACATATCATAAACTAACATACAAGAAATTTGGACCACACAGGGTGACCAAGAAAATGAGCTCAAATGCCTACTTTGTATATCAGCCCAATCATTAATGTTGCTAATTTATATCCAATCGAGGTATTTGAAGGAGAAATAACTAGAATTAAAGAACAACTGGGCAAACTATCGAGACAATATGAAGTTATTGAAGACATTTTAGATGTTAAACAAGTAATTTCCTAAAGAAAGATTCCCTATCGCCATTTCTTGGTGAAATGGCTAGGTAGGCAAGCAACAGAAAGCACATAGATTACAGAAGAAGAGTTTAGGAACACTGAACCATAAATGTATGAAGAATGCAAATGTGCATTTGGTTCACCACACAACTCTAGCTAAAGAAAGGGAGATTGATGCAGGGACCATCCTGTTATTATGCCTGTTAGTTACGATTGAAGTTTATTATTTATTTATATTTGCTTTATATTTGTACTTATGTTAGTTATGTGTTAGTAGGCTTGTGAGATACACGTAGGTCATTGTCATTAAGGCAACACTTGCTATCTTCCTGGTATATATGTTGGAGACCATCATTTAAGTCAACAGGTTTGATGTTTTATTGTCTGAATATATTAGGTTTCTCTGAGAGAACACCTTGTTTCATCTCTTTGTGGTTCTTTTCCTTTTAGTTCATCTAGATCTATTAACTATAATCCTTGTTACCCACCATCCCTACACCAAGTGGTATCGATCTATTAACTATAATCCTTGTTACCTACCATACCTACGTCATTATTGATGTGTTAGTCATTCATGTTTGTGGAGCAAGCTTTAAAAGTGTGTATTATTGTCATGTGCTGGCTTGAACTTTGATTTCAAGTAAAAAAATTGACCTCCATTTTACTAGAATATGAGTTATTATGGTTAGTTTTGCTCGTCTTTTTCTTCTAAAGAGAAAAGTTTTCTTTTGAAGAGATTTGATTATGAAGATAATCAGGGACAAGCATTGGGACTATGGAAATGTACAACTGTTTGTATCTCACATTTATTCCTTGTATCTCTCTTGATTAGTTTCCTGATTCCTCTTTGAAATTAGTTTCCTAATTACTATTTATTTCCTCTTACATTTAGGAGTAGAATCATCTTTGTATTTTTTTCTTATGTGTATATATTTACCTTCTGGTTGTAAGGTTAACACACTGAAATATACAAATCATTTTACCATATGGTATTAAAGCCTATCTTCCCATTCTGAAACGCTGACCTTCATTGCCCCTTTCGTTTCTGAGTGTTTAAAGAATTAGGTGTTCTAGTCTTGTAATCTAGGTAGTAGATCCCAAAACCATCTCAGACGACTCCAGCGACATGATTGTAAGCTTCACTGTCGTGTAAAACCCTGCCACGCTCTGTAACATGCCACTATAGATCTGCTACTTGTCATCCACGCCCAGTGCATGACGGTGCGTAAGAGCTCTGGCCGCCGTCGAACTTGCCTAGAAACTACTGACCATCACTTTCCTACCTATCTCAGCCTTCAATTCCAAATCTCCCTGGCTTTCACTACCATATCTTCTTAGGCCTTTATTTCCATTCCTTTCTTTGTTTCTAATTATTTTTAAATACCACTTTGAACCCAATGTCAGAAGTTACCTCAACCAACCAAATATAACCCATGACCTCCTCTCTCATAAAAGAAAACCACTTAAAGAGAACCCAGGTGACCTCTAGAACATCCATTCTAGCAATTGTCTGAATGGCAAAAATTATGTTAAGTGGTCATAGTTAGTGAAAACACTATTAAAAGGAAAAGGGAAGCTGAGCCATTTATGAGGAACTCATCCGAAAGAGGGGACTCCTAGATTTAAAGCATGGGATGAAGCAGATGCCTTAATCATGTTATGGCTCTATAATTATATGCAGCCTAACATCAGTGATACCTGCATGTCTCTTCCAATAGCATGAGACATTTGGAAAGTCGCTCGTCAAACTTACTCCAAGATTAATAATGCTACATAAATTTATGAAATCAAGGTGAGGACTGGGTCTACTAAATAGGAAGGTAAGACAATCATTGAGTATGCACATATTTTGAAAGGTTTATGGTAAGAATTAGATCATTATCAAGTGATTAAGTTAGAATGCCATAATTGTGTTGCTGTTGTGAAAGAATTTTCAAAAAAAGATAGGGAGTACAATTTTCTGGATAAACTGAATCCTGAGTTTGATCAAGTGAGGGTCCAAATCCTAGGAAAGGATGAAGTTCCTTCCTTGAATGAATCTATCTCCATCATCCAAGCTAAGGAAAGCCATAGGAGTGTACCTATGTTATAGAAGCATCAACCTTAGCTTCCATACAAAGTTAGAAGAAAATTGAACAACCGATAACCTTAATCTATACTTTTGATCAGCCTTCACAAATTGCTAATTAGTGGACGACATATTTTGGGAAAGGACAAAATCGGGACAACAAGGATAGTTTGTGGTGTGCTTACTGCAAGAAAAGTCGCCACACTAAAGACTGGTGTTGGAATCTTCATGGAAATCCAACAAGCCATGAATGGGTAAATGGAAGGAACCAAGGACAAGCATACATGGTAGTCCAAGATGATTTAGAGAATGTATAAAAGTCTAGAGGTCTAAATAGTGCAAAACTCAAAAAACTAAGAGGTTTGTTAGGTGCCCTTAATAAATCTTCTAGAACTTACTCATTGGCCTTCTCAGGTAAAATAAATTCTCTTTGATAGAATGGCACATTATACACTCTTAGACTCATGGATCATAGACTCTGGGGCTACTGACCACATGACCAATTCTTCAGATAAATTCAGCACCGATACACCTAGTCCTAGCGATAGAAAAATGACTGTGGCTAATGGCTCATCCATAACTGTAGCAAGTACAGGCAATATTCAAATTACACCTGTATTTATGTTAAAAAATGTTCTTCATGTCCCAAAATTATCCAATAATCTCTTGTCCATCCAAAAGCTGACCAAAAATGTGAATTGCCTTGTAATTTTTTACCTAACTTATTGTGAATTTCAATATCCAAGTTCGGATAGGAAGATTAGACTTGCTAAGGAAAATGAGGGACTTTGCTACTTAGAGTCAGCAACCTATTATTCTATTATTAATAATAGTCATACTGTGTCATTTTTATTTGCTTCCAATAAGGATGCCGTTTGGCATCATCATTATCGTTAGGGTCATCCATCATTTGGCACTCTCAAAATTATGTTTCCTTCGTTGTTTCAAGGAGTTGATATGAGTAGTTTCCATTGTCAATTATTCATAGTGATATTTGAGGTCCCTCTCCTATTTCCATTATATCTGGTTCAAAGGGGTTTGTTTCCTTTATTGATGATTATACGAAAGTTACCTGGTTATTTTTGCTAAAAAATATCGAATGTGGGCCATATGCTACCTAATTTTTTCTCTAAGATACACAATCAACTTGGTACAAAAATCAAGATATTTCGATCTGATAATGCCAAAGACAATTTTAATCAACTTTTATCCTTTTATTTCCATAAGAAGGGTATCAGTCATGAGTAATCTTGTGTTAATACCCCTCAACAAAATAAGGTAGCAGAAAGAAAAATGGGTACCTTCTAAACACTATCAGAGTCATTCTCTTTCTTAAAAATGTTCCAAAATCTTATTGAGGGAAGCTGTTCTCACCTGCCTATAAGATCAATTGGTTGCCATCTCATATTCTTGGCTTTAAAAGTCCAGTGGAGTCTCTCTTCCACTTCTTTCCTGATGTTAGACTCACTAATAACCTTACTCCTGGAATTTTTGGCACTACCTCATATGTTTATGTCCATAGTCATCAAAGAGGAAAACTTGAGCCCAATCAAATGCATTTGTATAGGATATTTTCTTACTCAGCAGGGTTATAAATGTTATCATCCTTCCCCCCAAAAATTCCATATCTCTGCCGATGTGACATTTACTGAGGGAAAACCTTATTTTTCTTAACCTTATCTTTAGAGGAGTCTGTCATTGTTGAAGATAAGAAATTCTTTAGTTCGTCCTTCTTATCTTGTCTTCCCAGTCAACCAGCCAAACCTAACTTTGTATGTGATTCTGACCCTATCTCGACTATAGATAATACTGATATTGATCATGGAAAATATAGGATGATGTATTGAAGAAGGAAAGTAACAACTTCTAATCTGACACAAGTTCAAGACTCCAATATGAATTCGTTAGATGAGGTAAACACAAACTCTAAACTTCCATCTCTACCTTCATTGAACCAAAAATTTTAGACAATAATATTTCCATGGCAAATTGGAAAGGAACTCGAGATTGTACCAAAAGACCTTTATACCCTTTGTCCTACTCAATGTCCTTCCAAATTTTCTCATCCTACCACAAGCCTTCTTCACTAGCCTAAACACTATTTCCATACCTAATATCCTATCTGAGGCCTTGTCCAAGGAGGAATAAAGGAAAGCCATGAAAGTTGAAATGGATACCATTGAGAAAAATAGAAATTGGGAACTGGTTGACTGACTTAATGGAAAGAAACCAGTTGGATGTAAATGGGTGTTCATTGTGAAGTACAAAGCAAATGGATCCATAGAACGATACAAGGCCAGACTTGTAACAAAAGGACACAGTTAGACATATGGGGTAGATTACTCGGAAAACTTTGCCCTAGTTGCAAAATTTAATACTGTGAGGGTCCTTCTATCCCTGGTAGCACATTTTGGATAGGAAATTTAGCAATTTGATGTGAAGAATGCTTTATTACATGGAGCTTTAGAAGAATAAATATATCTATGTGTTCCTCCTAGTTTCAGTGAAGGTATAGGAGGGAATAAAGTGTGCAAGTTAAAGAATACTCTTTATGGCCTTAAGCAGTCTCCTGGAGCCTGGTTTGGAAGATTTGCCAAGGTTATGATTTCTATGGGATACAGACAAAGTCAAAGGGCTCATACTTTCTTTGGTAAACACTCCAAGACAGAGGGAGTTATAATATTGCTAGTTTACGTTGATGATATAAACATAATTGAGAGTGAAGAACAGGAGAGTCTAACAATAAAAGAGTGTTTGGTTAAAATATTTAAGATAAAGGAATAAGGAATGTTAAAATACTTTCTTGGAATCGAGGTAGCTCATTCAAGGCAAGGAATTTTTATATCTCAACAAAAGTATGTCACATATCTTTTAACAGAGACAAGAAAATTTGCTTGCAAACTAGAACCAACTCTTAATGATCCCAACAACAAGCTTGGAGAGGCTACTAAAGATTCCGTAGTTGATAAGGTAATATATCAAAGGCTTGTTGGAAAACTCATCTACCTATCACACACTAGGTCAGATATTGTATATTTAGTTAGTGTAGTCAACTAATTTATGCATGACCCTAGGGAAGCTCACTAATAAGTAACTATCGAACACTACACTACTTGAAAGCTAATCCAGGAAAATGAATTTTGTTTAAGAGAAACCTTAACTTAGATCTAGAAGCATACATTGATGCTGACTATGCAGGATCCTCTACGGATAAACTGTCCACATCAGGATACTATACATTCCTAAGTGGGAACCTTGTACCATGAAAAAATAAGAAGAAAAATGTTATAGTTAGATCAAGTGCAGAGGCTGAATTCCAAGCAACGGCTCAAGAAATTTATGAGTTACTATGGTTAAAAATTATTATTGAAAACCTGAGAATTAAGTGGAATGGACCCATGAAGTTGTATTGTGATAATAAGTTAGCGATAAGCAATGCCCATAATTCGGTATAGCATAATAGGACGAAGAACAAAGAAATGGATAGACATTTCATCAAAGAGAAGCTTGATAGTGGCTTAATATGCACACTGTATGTTCTAATTAGAAGACAATTGGTAGATGTCCTTACAAAAGAACTAACCACCTAACAATTCAATGCAATCATTTCCAAGCTGGGAATGGAAGATCTTTACTCACCGGCTTGAGAGGGAGTGTGGAAATGTACAGCTGTTTGTATCTTGCATTTATTCCTTGTATCACCTTTGTATCTCTCCTAATTAGTTTTATGATTCTTCCTTGATTCCTCTCGGTAATTAGTTTCTTAATTAGTATTTATTTCCTAGGTGTATGTATTCAACTTCTGGTTTCAAAGTTAACACACTGAAATATACAACTCATTTTACCACAGGGACAAATGGGTTTAGAAATATACGAGCTTGCCCTCTATTCATGTCATGTTGTGTTAAATAGTGAGTAGTGTTTATTGATGTGTGAATCTTCCTTATCGGAGGTTGGCACTATCATGCAAATCAAGCAATCTCAAGAAGGAATATTCATTAATCAATCAAAATACACAAAAGAGCTACTTAAGAAGTATAGCATGAATAAAGCAAAACCAACCAAAACTCCTATGGGCTGTTCAACCAAATTAGAAAAGATAAACAAGTTATTTATTGATCAAAAGGGCTATCAAGGTATGATTGGCTCTCTTTTTTATTTAACTTCAAGTAGAGTTGATATTTCATTTAGTGTGTACTTATATGCTAGATTTCAAGTTAATCATTAAAATCTAACTTGTTGTTAAAAGAATTTTTAGATATCTACTTAGTACTCAAAACTTAGGACTTTGGTATCCTAGGAGAATTGTTTTAATATATGTGTATATTCTTTTGCTAAATTTGGGGAATGTAGAATAGATAGAAAAAACACTAGTGGAACTTGTCAGTTCATAGGTCATTGCTTAATCTTTTGGCATAGCAAGAAACAAAACTCAGTTGCTCTGTCTAGAGCTAAAGTTGAGTATGTTACAGCTAGTAGTTGCTATGCTCAGATACTTTGGATGAAGCAACAACTAGAAGATCATGGATTAAAGTTTGAAAAGATTCTAATAAAATCTGATAATACTAGTGTCATAAATCTCTCCAAAAACCCATACATCACTCTAGGACTAAGCATATAGAAATTAGACACCACTTCCTTAGTGATCATGTACAAAAAAGGGATACACAATTAGAATTTGTTAGCATTAATAATCAACTAGCTGATATCTTTACAAAACCCCTTAGTGAAGACAAGTTCTTAATTTTCTTAAGAGAATAGGGATGTGGAATCCTATGTAGAAAAGTCTGGTTGCTCATCTGTGCTTGAATCTTGCTTGATGATTTCTTATCATTGGCATTTTTGGAATAAAATCAAAATTTAGAAAACCTTTTCAATTGTCATGATTAGTTTTCTCTTTGAAAATGTAACTACCATCAACTACCTTTACTGTACACATATCCATTTTCCCACTCAGCGGCATTATGTCAAATCAATTTAAAATTATAAAGTTGTAAACAATTAAGTAAGGTGCATTCAAAGCATATACACTTCTATTTCCTCACAAACACTTGCACCTCTTCATGTTCTCTCTCTCTCGTAAACCTCTATTGCTCTGAAACCCTTGCTCACTGAAAATCACTCATTTCTTACCAAAAATATCCATAAAAATTGAAACTGTTACCCTCATTTTGTTGACAATGACCTCATCATCCAAAGCTAGTGAGAAAAGGAAGATGTTCGAAGCTCTTGGGTCTACCTTTAAAAATATGAAGACTATAAGTGTTCCTAAGATGATTAAAGACAAGGAAACGAGGAAGATTCCATGCATAGAGAATATTCCCTCGCCAGAGAGATAAATCTAAAATTCTTTAAAGATGAAGAGTTCAAGGTTTTTGAATGGTTTGAAAAAGTTGAATGGATTTACTTCTTTTAGATAAAGATTGAGATTTTCCCAATGATTATTAAGGAATTTTTTGCTAACTTATATTTGAAAATGGAAGTTTGGAGGAAAGTTCTATTTTAAAAGGAAGGAAGATTATGGTCAACTGTGAAAATATTCTAAAACTTATTGGATATCCTAATGCCAGAATCAAAATGTACTCTAGACATAAGGAACTAGAGTTTAGGAGAAACACTTATGAAGATGTAGTGGCTGAGTTTACAAACAATCAGTATAATGTCGTATTTGATATTTCTGTACTTGATCTAAACATGAGAATCTTGCTACATGTTATAAACCATATGATTGTGCCCAGAAAAGGAAAGGATAATCATGGAAATAAGGTTGACACTTTTTACATGTGGTGTGTTTTAAATGTAATTAGACTTAATCTTCCATATATTATAGTAAATCATATGGAAGCATGTTTAAAGAAGGAGAAGGAAAAACTCCTTTATGGAAAAATCATTACCTTATTAGCAAAGGATGCCAAAGTAGATCTGAACAACATGGGGTTTTAGATAGAGTCTTATAGAGGAAACTATGATAAGAGACTGCTGGGATACATGGGAATTAAGAAGGAAGATGATGGAAGTTGGGCGAACATAGATAGAAGTTCATCAAGTAGCATGAAGGAAGAAATAACACCTTCTAGGGAGATTAAAGTGAAGTCAATTGGACATAAAACTCCTGCAGTTAGAAAGGAAAGTATGTCAAAGAAAGAATTTGCAAGAGAGAATATACAATAGAGATATCAACTAAAGAAAAAAAATAGAGAAAGAAGGATGAGGAAGAGGGATCCTCTAAAAATCCAGAGGAGACTATGAAGAAAAAAACACCAAAGGAGAAGAAGAGGGCTCATACCACTCAAACAAGGAAATCCATAGGAATTCCTTTTCTGCAGAAGAAAAATATAGACCACCTACTATGGTTAAACTTTCTGATTATAGTAAAGAGAGCATGCCTAAGAAAGAAAAGTCAAATCAAAGTATAATGATGACTTATGAAGAATTAAGCTTTTCCAATAACTCTTCTTAATCATTTGTTCTTGAATCTGAGAAAGAAGTAAGCTCCTTAGAAATTGAAGAAGAAGAAAAGGTGAAAAATCCAAAAAAGCCTTCCTCATTGAAAATACCTAAAGATCATGGAGTGAGGTAAAATGTACTCACTGCTACATACTACGAGGAAGAGAAAATGGAAAAAAAAAAAAGAAATCCCACTAATCAAGATAAGAAAAGGGAAGGAGCCCATGGAAGAACCACTAAAGATACTGGAGAAAGTGCCTGCGAAAGCTATTGCTTATCACTCTACCCCAAAGACCAAACCTTCATGGGTTCAGAAGCTACTTAAGTAAGAAATGGTAATTAGGAAGAAGAAGGAAGTTATCAAGATTAAGGAACCAAAAGTTCAGAAGAAATGAGTGGAAGCTAAGAACAAAATCACTAAGCAGTTGCCTCATATCGAAGGAAAATAGAAGGAAGAAGATCTTGAATCCTTATCAATTAAATTGCTGAATGCCAAATTTGAGAGCTTGGATGATTTGTAACTAAGAATAACAAGGAAAAAAATACATTATCCTTAGATATGCAATTTGAGATGCATGAGGTAAAACATCATTTGCAACACTTGACTAATATGTTTGAAAGCTTTATGAGTATCTCTCAACCCTCAAAGCTTCTTGTTAGGAAGAAAAGCCCTACATCAAAATCTTACCAAATACCATGGAAGTAATGCCGCTAAATGCATGCTTAAGACAAAGATTCAGAGGAAACCCATTCTGACCCTACTCCTATTGATACCCCACTGTTCCTGACCCGATAACTAATGCACGACATGCACTTGATACACCACCATATTAGATAACTTATGCTTTTCATAACTATGTTTAACTTTATTTCTGTCTTTACTTTTCTTGAGTTTTGTTCGGCTTCTTTTGTCATACTTTATCATATCTTTTGCCATATATGATGGTATTGTGAGATGATGTTCCCTTTTACGTGTTATGGGTTTTATGTATACTAGGGATATTATGCTTTTGTTTTAGGATTATCCTATTATTTTAGTCATTTCTTTTTTATGATGCCAAATGGGGGGAAGAAGTAAGAGAAATAGGGTATCAAAAGAGATTCCAAATGGCAAACTTGTACGTATTTGTGCAGGATATATTATGGTGTTTGTGGATGATAGTATGATAATGAAATATCAGAGTAAAAATAAAAATTGATGCATAAACTCAGGGGGAGCTTGCTTGTGCAGATTAAGGGAAGTTTCTTAGCTCTTTACATTAAAATTTTTATCACTTACTATGTTTCCATTTTCACTTAACAATTAGTTGTCATCATTGAAAAGAGAAAGAACGTTGAGAAAAATTATATGATTAATAGTTTTGATAAGCCAATTGTTGGGAATAGGTTGCCCTAGAAAGCAAGTTGTATTCCCTAATTTGATGTAAATACATTTTAATATTAATAAATAAAGAGTTTATTCATGTAAGTTTTATTTTCTAACTATTAAGGTTTTTAAATTCTAATAAACCAAGGTACATTCTCATAAGGGCTATGCAAAAGGAGATACATATATTTGGATGAATCTAAAATAATATTCATAGTCACTGAATAGAGCTAGTTACTCTGTTCAATTAAAGGCTATAGTGTCTAGATTACCTCCATAGAAAGAACAAGATTCTTTTATAAGGGAATGATGAATCTCAAATCATTGAAGTAGTAGACTTTAGCTAATGACACTATTAAATGAAATGGAATAACGTGAGATATCAAGTTTAAGTTAATGCATTGATTTGAACTTGACCTCACACACATTACATCTGCTAATGGCAGAACCGAAATCCTGATGGATTAAGCACACGAGTCCATGACCATTGTGATCTTTGATATACTATGGGTACGATCATTGTGTGACATTGGTCAAGATTCTATACGTTGGGATCATAGTGGAAGTAAATGTCTAGGAACATAAATGCAAGAAATATAGTTCATGGCATTAAATTACTTATAGTGATTTTAGGAAGACAAGTGACATATCTGGGCTCAGTGAAATGATGAATTAGCTACTCATCATTTTGAGATAATTTTAGAAAAGTTCTAAAAGATTATCTTGTCACTTATCAGATGAAATTTGAGACCAAGGAAAAAATAAATGTAAAGGGTAAAACAATAATTTTACCTTGTGTCAATGGATGGCTAAGAGAGTTCACAAACACTAGGTTGTCAAATTGGATTAATCAATGTTCGACATTGACTTCTCATAGTTTTAGGAATTATTAAGAGTGCAATCACAAACTTTTGGTGAAATGATTTCATGATTAATAAAATTGGATTATCTTAATGAAATTAAAATAATTCCAAATTTATTGGAGCTTAAAATTCCTATGTCCAAACGGATTCTCCACCTAACTTTTGAGAATTCAATCCACATTAAGTTGAAATAACTTTAAGATGAAGCTAATCAATAGCATTTCAGCTAATGTCTTTATTAAGACAAGAGTTGTCTTAATTTAGACAGAATTATTTTAGGACAATGTTGTCCTAAACATGCTTGAAAATGTTAAAAATGTTTTTGTCATTAAAGAGATAAAAATAATACTTACATTAGTTGTCTAAATTAAATATGTCATGTTCTAATTAGACAATGAGATTTTAAGACAAAGGTTTGTCTTAATTAGAACAAGTGTTGTCTCAATTTAGACAACCTTTGTCTTAGTAATTATTTTTTGTTTAACTACTTTAAATTAATATTTGAATTGTTCAAATGTTTAATTTCAAGAAGTTGATTAAAATAAAACTAATTCCCCATTTAATTAGGAATTTTAGCTATAATATTTTATTAGGATAAAATTAATTTAACTAATTATTTATCCTAATGTTGTTGCAAAGTTTAAATTGTTCAAACTTGTGAAACAACATGCTCCCCATGTAACGTAGAGGTGTACGACCAAAGGAGGAAAATTGGTCTTTGACATGGTCAAATATATTCTCTCCTAATTATCCTAATTATCTTAGTGAACAAAGGTTAGAAATTAAAAGAGTTTTAATTTCTTAGGTAACCTACATTCACTAGAAAACTAACTAAGTCAAAAGATTTAATTAAGTAAAATTCATTTGTTTGAATTTTTAATTCAAGCATGACCAATTAGAATGCAACACAAATTTTATTTAATTGTTAAATAAAATATGTTATTATCAAAATTAATAATATGATTATTAATTGATAAATCATTAGATA
>JASKGM010042531.1:4304-22084 GCA_034509205.1 Ceratonia siliqua
CCCATCAGAAACTCGCGCCCCCCCCCCCCCCTCTCTCTCTCTCTCTGACCACCAAAAAGGCACAAGAAAAGCCTCTGATACGTACATGCTTTCTTTTTATTTCCTCAACCATGCTTCCTCTAATCAAGAGAGAGAGAAGAAGGAGAAGACCATTCACATAATCACATCATATAGGTTTTGCAAAATCATGTATTGATAAAAAAAAGGGAAAATTATGAAATTTGACGTTATTATATACGATTTTTGTTTTATTTTTAATTGATAGTTTCACTAATGAATTATTAAGACATGTAATTTGATGTGTATTATCTAATAGTACAAATCCACTCTCTCATAAGGTCAAGTTCTATGTAGCAATACTTTCACTTAAACTTAAATATAGCCGCTTCAATTATTTGTACATAATTGACAAATTTTATATCAGCGGCATTTCTCAAATGTGAAATTCTCTCTGGCCACAAAAAACCCGCACAAGAAAAGCTATGATGCATACACGTTTCTTTTTATTTTCTTACCTTGCTTCCAATAATTTTTAATTTTTGATTCAATCAATGAATTATAAAGACTTGAATCTCTACATTTATATATAAATGAAACTTTTATCTTGGGTAAAAACAAATCTCAACATTTATATATTACCACCAAAACAGATTTTATGGTGTCTACCTTCCTTAAAATCATAACACTTGACATTTTTTACTAAAAAATACAAAAAAAAATGTCATGTAACGCTATTTAAAAAGTAATAACATGGTAACATCAAAGTTATTTCTAATGTTTTTTTTACCCTTTCAATGGCAATGTCATTTTGTCGCCATTAAAACTTTCGACGACAGAGATCTAGGTAATAAGGATGGTGGTGGCAACTTTTCAATCTTTGGTGGCGTTGTTCCCTTCTTGTAGTGGAAAAGTCGAGCTCTCTATAACAACACACGTAATTGAATTTAATTAGTGCAAAAATTGTTAATATAATTTATATAAATAACATTACTCTTTGGTCACCAAAAGTTTTCATACACAGATGCTTTATTTTCATTTCCTCAGCCCTGGTTCCCCTAATCAATTAGAGACAGACATGAAAACAGAGATGAAGAAGGAGAAGAAGAAGACCATTCAAATCACATGGGTTTTGCAAGCCCGAAATAGCTGGCTAGAAGTCGTGGCGGTCATGATTATTGTCATTGTGATAATATATATATATATATATATATATATGCATATATATATATGTATATATATATATATATACCATACGTGATGGTTCATGCAGGAGATCATCAATGGACCTGCGGGTGTGACTTAGCATTGGAATAGCGAGAAAAGGGAAAGAGAGAAACCAGAAAGCTCTCTCTTGACATATCCAAATCGCTCAGTCAAATCGAGGCATCAAATATGAGAGCAAACACTGTTGTTATCAGATCACACGTTAACCAATCTGCAACTGTGCCTGAGGCTGAGAGAGTAGTGAGATTGAGACCTCTCGTCAACAACCACTCTCCTATTCTCTTCTTTTCTTTCTCTTTCTTTTTGGTTTATAGGAAAGGAACAGTGAATGAGTTGAGCTCATTTGCCATAGTCTAGTTGAAGACAAAACTGGCAGTTTGTGTCAAAACATTAGTACCATTCCGTTTCGGGTCAGACCTTTCGGATTCGTGCAAACAAGATCCGGTCTTAAATGGCACACAGTGAGGTTGGAACCTGTTTCTGATCAGACTACACTGCTCTTTCTGGAACCTAATCAAATCAAAACACCTATCTCCAAGATTTTTATTCGGGAGCTATTGTTTGTTTTAATATCATAAAGTTTTTTTTAGTATGGGTGACAGATTATTTTTGACGTCTGAACATGAAATATAAATAATAATAACTGATTTTTTTAATACAATTAAATATTTAATTTTGTATTAAATAATTTCTAAAAAAATTATAATTAATCTCCTCCCACAGCATTGTTAATTTGGGTTGAGCCGGTCCTCTTCCAGCCTCAAGAAAAATGAGAAGGTTTTAGGTTGGTCCATTTTTTATTAAGCTTATATTTGAAGGTTCTAATATGATTATATATGGTTTTAGGATTTAAGCGAATTTAAACGAGTTTAAAATGGTTTGATTAAGAAAATTAATAAAAAATAATAAAATACACAAAAATTAACAATAAAAGTCAAGAAAAACATGTTATAAATTATTTAAAATAAATATATATCAATAAAAATAAATTATTCATAATAAACAACAAGTACAAATTAAAAAAATAATATAATAAAATTATTCTAACTCAACATTATAAATTAAAATATATATCACGCATGATTTTCAATAATAATATTTGAATCTATTTTAGATGTTATATCTATTTGGTCTTTTAGATTATCATAATCTTCATCTATCATCCAAATAGAAATTAATTATTAATAAAATATAAGAATTTAAAAGAAATAAATAAAACAAACAAACATTAAAAAATAATAAATATTACCATTGAAAGGAAAACAGTACAAATAAAAGTCTCAATATTTTGAGGAAAAAGACAATTTCTATAGTTATGGAGAACACATAAACCAATACTAAAAGTATATTTAAAGGCTACTATGATAATTAGAAAGTTTAAAATATTATAAGTCATCATTGAAATATGAGGGAATCTATGTTTTTTTCTAATATTATAACATATTCATATGTTATCTAAAAAATTACAAAAAAATAAGAATTCAAGCTGAATGACTGAACCCAGCCCAAATAGGAGTCGGTTGGGCTTAAAAAGACGCACTTAAATTTGAGCCTTGTAAATCAAGGCCCTAACACTGTTAGAATTCTATAAAAACAAGCCGACCTATTGGGTCGAGTTTAAAATTAACAGTGTTATCTTCCTATAAATGATTAATATGCTGTCCCACAATTAAATATCCAATCAAATAGCATTAATTATTCAAAAAACCATAACTAATTCTAACAGATTAATAATAATTTATGATTAATATTTTAATTTAAACTCTATCCAATGGCTAGAAAATGGTTTGCCTCTCATTGTGACACTGAAAAACTATAGGGAAGTTTTCTCCTTTTTATTTCCCCTATTTTATTCACCATAGGCATAAAGAGCGCATCAGCACGTCTTTTCACATAGTCAACTCTCTATTTTAAGGCCTGCAACATATTGTTGGGGTAAATTTAACAATGTTAGGTTTTGTTGGAATACTGTTATAAAAAATTATTAAGGACAATAAAGTTTTTAATTACTTGTTTTTAAATGACCATAACTACTTGTCCATTAAAGTCATTTAAAATATAATCATCTGCATATAATATGAGTCTATGCATGAAAAAATATGGGGAGCAATGCTAATGTGGCATGTTTCAAAATGCATAGCATGTAAGTAAAATTGATATCTTGTATGAATTTATAACACTGTTTATAAAATTAATTTATAAGCGTACCTATCTTTGATATGTTCAATAATTCAGGATTATCTAGGCAGGTAAAGTTGTTAATAGGGCAAACCAAAGATCAGATATCAATAATTTTCTTTGTTAGATTAAGAGTGGAGATATGACCTAACCTTTTATAAAAATAAAATAACTTTAATATGTCCTCTCATTACGGAGCTATTGGATTGGGCATACTTTAAACCATCAAATATATCAATACAACCAAGACATACAAAGTTCAGAAACAAGAGTAATCACAACATGAATTTTTAACATCTCATAATATAGATCAATAATCAGGCAATTTTATAAAAAAAAAACATAAAATCTCTAATTAGTGGCAGTCCACAATAAAATTTTTTTAACATGTCATGTTTATAATTTTGAATTTTTATTCATAGTGATGGTAACTTATAAATTTTGAGCTTTTGACTTTAAGTGATTCTTAAGTCAATTATGGCAAACAAGAAAAATTGTGGCAAAGGTGACTTCTCCTTCCTATACATGATCAATGATCATAAGATATGTGTTACTATTTATTCAAAAATAATTATTATTTATTATGTGAAATTGTTATTGATAGTGGGGGCAAGAAGAAAATTAAAGATGTGAAAAAATATATGTAGAATTTGTATATTCTGCTATGAGACTTTGTGATCATGATATCATGATGTGGGTTTTAAGCCATGTGAAAAAATTGTGATATGTGATGTGTCCAATTTTATATTGTGGGTAATATTTGTCTACAATAAATTTTGAGATATATCTGCACAATTAGTTGTGGAAAAATATGTCCCTATATATTTTGTGAAATATTTGAGGACATGTTTGCAAACAATAAGAGTTGTGAAGAAGAAATAAATTCACAAATGTATTTTGTGATAGTGACTCAAAATAATATTTTTTGGGTTCACAAAGAAATTGTGAATTTCATGTGAGAGGGGCAATACCCATCTATAGTGGGAATATGAAATTATTGGATAATGGTGATTTCATCTCAATGATGATATGCCAAATATTAAATATTTATGAGTAAGCACTTGATGCTAATTGAGTAATTGCATGTATTTATATAATTTGTGGAGGGAATTCCTATTGTTCAAGAAAGGTACAATGGTGCTAAATTTGGTCACACATGTACATATGAAAAGTTCCTAAAATGTGAATGTGTTTATTATTCATTGGCTATTATTATATGGTGATATTATGTGATTGAATATTCACCAAATGTGAAAATTTTTATGATAAATATTTTGAAGCCAATGATGTATATCGTCCTTATCTAGATTCTTTGAATTTACAATGTGGTAAGTCTATAGCTATAATCAAAGAATCTAGAGTACATCAAGGGGGATGGAGCTAAGCCCATAAAGTAAAACTAACTATGAGGATACCCAATATTGTGATTAGAGATCCTAAGAACAAGTTCAATGGGAAAAATGAATTATAGAAGTAGTTGTATGTGAGATACACCATAATAAGAGTTTTATACTCTAGTGCCCATCCTTAAGATGTAGGTGTATCCCATCCTGCAATTATGTTTTAAAGAAGATGAGCTTTCTTAAACGTACTCTTAATCAGTTTTGTAGCTCTTTAAAGAGTGGAGTGTCTTAATTGCAAGATCACTATTGACAAAATTTACCTATATGAATGTGATAGTAGTAGGGCCGCTCTTATAAGAACATGCTAGTTCTCGAAAAGTATTCATGAAAACTAGGAAATGCACACAGGCGTGTAATGGGCGGGCTTAAAGCTCTAATATTACTTATGTGTATTAATTAGTAATTCGTGTAACTAAAAATTACAATCATTTGTACATATAAATACCCATTGTGAGATTTGTGAAAAATAAAGTTTATAAGAGTAATTTCTCTAACTCTTATTTTGCAAGTCACCACCATAAGATTCTTGAGCCTCGATCCCATCGAAAACCTTGACCTCTTCAATTAGTTTAGCGATTAAAAAAGTGCTCTCCATTTTAATTTCTCGAATTTAAATTTTAAAACTAACACTTAAAAAAATTGAATTTTTTAAATGCACCAAATAAACATAAAAAGTATACTTTTAAAAGCACTTTTGTAAATGGATTTAATTTTAATTAGGGCTTTGCTATTTACTTACTCTTGAAGCATTATTTTTGTTTTATATTTTTTATTTTAAGAAAAAATTTTAAAAAAATAAAAGAATTTGTTTTTCTGTTTAATGAAAATTTTCGATTTTTTTTACTTTTTTTCAAAATTTTTTATATTTTTTAAATTATTTCTTAAAATAAAATAAAAATAAAACACTTAGAATAGCAAAGCAAACCCCTTTTATTTAATGAAGAAACTAATTCAAAAATATTTTTTATGTACAAGAGGAAGTCGTAGCAGCAACTTAGAACGTGGCAGCAAGACTTCAAATATAAACAATGGCCGGTGCAACCCAAACGTTGGCAACAAATGAGAGAATTATGATCTAACCTCAGCTGCACGAAAAATTTATATCCACATTTAATGCACACATGCATGTTAGCTTCATTTTTGGATGATTTTTAACTTAATTTTTTGCTTTTAATTAACTTAGTTTAGAAGAAAAGAAAGTTACATATTTAGGTCCACAAAGTAATCATATTTCCATAGTCCATATTCATAAGCAGTACATGAAACCATATTCTAATTTCCGATGCCTAACACACACCCAAATACATAGAAAAAGAGAACAAAGAGCATGGGAATTGAGAGAGAGAACACCATATCTAAACCCCATTTCCTCCTTCAAGTTTCTCGTTTTCTATATCTGCAAATTCACGAGAAAAAAAAATCAGTAACTTGAGAATGACTGACAAAAGCTTTAGAATAAATTACTGTTTTAAAACATTTTTATATATTCTTAATTAGATTTTCCAATATTTACTTTTGTCTTCAAAAGTATTTTTTAACAAAATTTTAAAATTAACCTTTAAAAAGCTTTGTTTAAGACGAAAAAATATACATATATTTAAAAAATTAAATTCATAAAAAATTATTAAAAACCAAATACTATTTCATTCAAAAATTCATTACCCATTTTCAGATTATTAGCAGGAAAGAGAAGGGGAAAAAATGCATGTTCAGGATCTTAACGTGCGCACCAGATAATAAAATGCGCCGTGCTGGAGTGACTGGAGGGTGACGCCCCACTCGTTGGTGAGGACAGGGAGACCGGAGGCGTGGATGAGCACCACGTCATCACCGAATGCTTCGCGCACGTTGAAGGGCCCCATGGCCACCTCGAATGCGACGTCGTTAATGAACACCGTAGATTTCGCCGTACCAACTGGCTCACCTGCACTTGACATACACCCAATCATCTCTCATGTGCAAGTCGCAACAGTAGTCAAATAGCTTAAGCCAATTTTAGACAAGCCATGCAGACGTATAGCTATCACAGGACCTAATTTACCATCTTACCCTCCTTCCTTTATCATTATTACGAATATCCCTCGACCCTCACCCATCTTTCGAGTTTCAACCCAAAAAAAAGTGACAAGCCACTTTACTACGGAGGGAATGATAGAGTGCGGAGGGAATTTCTATAGCTTACCATGCACAAGAAAACTCAAAATTAATTTGACTTTGTAAAATGAAATCAGTTAATTAATTACCTTGAATTTGAGTGACATGGGATGGAACAGTAACAGTGGTGGTAAAGATGGAAGGGACAACAGTAGTTTGAATGATGGGAGTGGAAGTGACACAGAAACTTGGCTGTGGATGTTCATGCATTAATCTCATGGCCTTTTCTTGTTCTTGCTCTTTCTTTGAGGCTCCGTGGTTCATAATCTCACTAAGCAAGAGACTAGTACAAGGCCCAACATTTTGTTGATCATGAGGAGGAGCTTGAACCACATTTGAGAGCTCAGAGAAGCAAAACCCTTGTGTTATAGTACCACCATTATGGTTCACTGGGAAGAAGAAAGGCTCAGGAGGTGCTGGCAGAGTGGTCTCATTGTGGGTTTGGAAATAGGTCTGGTTCACAGACGCAGTGGGAGAGTTGGGTAACACATCAGCGGAGAAGCCAATTGGGAATGCCTTACTGGGTATTATTTCTTTTGGGGATTTCTCAGAGGAAGAGGAAGAGGAAGAGGGTGCTGTGGTTTGAGGGAGACAAGGGTTTTGGTGGTGGGCTTGTGGGGTTTGGTTCTTCGAGTTTTGGAGATTGCGAAGCTTGTGCTTACTTCTGGATTTGCGGTTCTGGAACCAGTAGAACACATTGGCATCACCCACTTGGCCATACTCTTGCAATTGGGCTCTGATCTTCCTTATCTCGTCCCTTGGAGGGTTCACCATCCCAGAGTTGAAGATCGCTTCCAGTATGCGAATCTGCTCTGGTTTTGGGTTCCATCTGGGCTTTGGCTCTGGACTTCTCTCCTCACATCCTGCAACTACGGCAGAAAAAAAGATGTAAATTCCCACACTTTTCATAAAACCTAATTAAGAATACCAATAATGTTTTGATTTAGTGATAGGAATCGTTCCAATACTCAGTTGCGAGTTTGAAACAGTAGAAAACAAAGGAACCTAAAAAGAAATAATCTGAAAATATTGTGAGGAACAAGAATATTAGAAATGTCAACTACAACGTCCAAAAAATTTAGAAGTTTGAGAAGTGGAAATAATCTATGAGATAATACTATAGGCTAAATGCATAAATAAACTGGAAGAATGCCTTGATTGGCCTAGTAGGCTGTAGAAGGGCTAGATAATTAACCTTAATTTGAGGTTCAGAGTTGAGAAGGGATTTAAAAGAAGTTAACTTTTAAATAAGGGCGAAAGTGAGATTTATGTAATTCTACAAACCAGATGAAGTGTAAGGGCTTCTGTGGCAACTAGTTGAGATGAGAGAGGAGTTGATGTCATGCTGCCATGGGTGGTGAGGGTTGCAAGGCTTGGACTTGAACATGCTTGGCCAGTGTCTGTTAGAGGAAGCCATATGATGATGATGGTGATCGATGCTAATGATGATGTGTTTGAAGTTGTGAAGAGGAATCACTGAACTGAGAGCAAGATATCAAAGCAGCCAACCACAAGAGAACAATATAAGAAGTAGCCCTTTTGTTGCTTTTTGGTTTTTTGTCTGAACTGAACCCACTAGCCCAACATAACATCTCTTATAGCCTCTTCACCTACCACTCCCTCTGGTTCTGTCCATTCTATTGCAATTATAATAATAAAGAAAAGTCATGTATAAAGATTAGTATCATAGTACAAGAAATTAATATAGAACAAAAAAGAAAATATATACAAATTAAAAAATGGACGAAACCCACAACAGGAATCGCCTGTGAGAAAGATAAACGAGAAAGGAAAGGAAAATAAATAAAAAGCGAAGGAAGGTAAGAGTCTAAGAGAGAGTACCATATCTCCCATCCCCTGCGCTTGCCTACACTTTTGCATTAATAGTGGAAATCTTGTGAAGTTCTTTAAAGTACAAGCAAATTTCCCCCGGACGAGAAGCAAAGGGAACATGGAAAGGAATACATGCTGGGGACTTAATTAGGAATCTTGCTTCAGAGATGGCAGAGAAGCTCTTAATGCTAGGGCTTTCAGTAGTGGGTTGGGTTTCTGATCCGTTTGTCTCTTTTTCTTTTCCAGATTTCTATGGGAGGAGGAGGGGAGAGAGAGGGGGATTCTCTTGCTCATTCACTTGGGTTTGCTAGCAGTGTATTAATGGAGGGTAGAAATAAGTGTGGGATTATTCTAATGGAAGAGGTTGTTGCAGAAATAAATGGAGGGTGGGGGGTTTGAAAGTCAAGAAGGGGGCCTCGTAGGGTTTGATTGGAAAGTGGAGGTCGGTTAGTAATTGCAAGTTTTTTGGGTTATTTTGAGCAAGGTAAGGTGGGAAGTTTGGATTGACTCGAGGGGGCTTTATTTATTATCCACTACTTATGTATTTTGGCTCAAATATTCAAATTCCTTTCGTATCTCTTAGGCCTTTCCAAAATTTCAAAGCTTGTAAGTCTATAATTTTTGTCATCTAATGCTAATTAAACCGAAAGTTGGAATGTTAATTTGTTTTTTTAACTAAAGAAAATGGTGAAATGTGGATTTTGATTTATGAGTTAGTGAATCTTAAAATCTCTTTTAAAAGTATATGAATTTCTTCAACATTATATAAATTTTCAAAAAAAAAACCTAATAAATATTTTGGATGAGGAAAGATAACTTATCAACATATCCAAAAAAAAAAAAAAATTATTGTCGTGTACTCTTAACTTTATTTTTAGTTTGCTTTGTCATCTTTTTTTCATTCTATTTTGATTATATAATTTTCTAAACATTTCGTGTAAATCCTAAATTTTAGTTTTGTCAATCTAATTAATAAAAACGTAGGCATCTATGTAATGTTATTAATTAAATTGATAAAATTAATGATTTAGGATTCTTTTGAAACGTTTAAGAAGTTGGAGGACAAAAATAAAACAAAAGTGAAACAAAAAAAATTAAAAATTAAAATGGACTAAAAAACTAAAATAGTAATTTAAATTAAAAAAAAGAAAAAAAAAAGAAAAGAGGAAGTAAAATTGTTCTAAGCTTTTGGACAGACATAATGTGACAAACACCGGACAAATTACCATGATTTCATATTAGTTTCCACCTTATATAGAAGAAAAGCTTATATAATTTAGCATGTTGTTATGTGTTAATGTAACAGACGTAAGGCAGTAGGGGTGTGCAATCGAACCGATTAAACTGTCAACCTGTCTAAATTGAACCGAATTGAGGAAAAAAATAACTAAATCAATCATTAGGCGGTTCGGTTCGGTTAAATAGTATCCTAACCGAATCATACATGGTTTGGTTGACGGTTGATTTTTTCAAAATTGCGATTAATTGAACCAAACTGTATATATATAATTAATTAAATATATATATATTGTTAAATATAATTCTATATATAATTATATATAATAACATTTATGTATAATTATATACATATATATATATATATTATTTTTTAATATATATTATGTTATATTTAATATTTATAATATTTTTACTTATTTTTAAAAATTGTTATTTAGGATCAAAATCGATTACCCGAATTGAACCGAACAGTTAAATAACAATTCAGTTTAGTTTGGTTTTTAACAAAAAAAATTAAATAACCGAATCGAACCAAATCATTTATGTTTGGTTGATTCAGTGTTTGGTTTGGTTTGAAATCGAACCAAACCAAATTATGCACATCCCTATAAGGCAGTACTATATAAAAGTTTATATAATAAATTATACAATAACATTTAATATTTTCATATAATTGTGCACACCCCTATAAGGCAGTACTATATAAAAGTTTATATAATAAATTATACAATAACATTTAATATTTTCATATTATTAATTAGATCATATCTTTCTCTACCAAATAAACAATCTTATCTTAGACAATGTTCCAAACAAAATGTAAATCAAATATATATAGTCTTTTTATTTCAAAATGGTTCAGTTGTGTGCACATCAAGTCACGGATCCATTCACATAATTAAGGTCAATAATTAGTAAATTTGTTTTTGGATGCATCAAAAGTCATATTTATTAAGCCATCTATAATCCTTATATTAAGTTTAAATGATATTTAATTAGCGAACTGCAATATTAATTAGAAAAAAATTTGGAATTTATTTGGCAAAAATAGGTTTGAGTGTGAACAAATGTGAAAAGAACAAAATTACAAAAAAAAAGTTTGAAAATGTTAAAGTTGATAGTTTAAATTTGTCAGTCAACTTAGGTAGTGTTTCAGTTGTTAAAGCCCACATCTTTAGGAAACTTAGTGATCCTTATCCACTAAGATAGAGTATGGCAGTTGCTAACTACATGAAAAATAAGCCTTCTATTTGTTAGGAGCACTTAGCACGTAGTTTATCAGTTTCTTATCAGTTTTATTAGTAATACTCCATGTTCATGGTTCTTGAAAAACAAGGGCATCGTGTGTCTTTCAATTATGTTTTTGTATGGCTATTTATATGTCAAAACATTATGATCAATATAGTAAGACATTCTCCCATCTTGTTTGAGTTAGCAATACTCTGTAGTAACATTGTGGTATCAGAGTTACAAAACCATGAAGTTCTAGTATTTTTAGTCATGGCAGAGAGTAGCTTTGTGTAACCCTTTATACCGAAGTTCAATGGACACTATAATCACTGGTCCATGCTTATGGAAAATTTTCTTCGGTTAAAGGAGTATTGGGGTTTAGTTGAGCAAGGGATTCCTGCAACAACAAAAGGAGAGGAGCTCACTGATGCATAACAAAAAACAATTGATGATCTGAAGCTCAAGGACTTGAAGGCTAAGAATTATCTCTTTAGGCCATAGACAGACCAATCCTTGAAACTATACTGAAGAAGGATACTGCCAAAGACATATGAGACTCCCTCAAACAAAAGTGCTAAGGCATATCAAGAGTTAAACAGGCACAACTTCAGGCTCTTCGTAAGGAGTAGGAGTTATTGTTCATGAAAGCTGGCGAATCTATCACTGACTATTTTTCTCGTACTCTTACTATTGCCAACAAGAAAATAATTCATGGTGAACAAATGATAAACGTTGACATCATCGAGAAGATACTGAGATCCATGATTCTAAGGTTTGATTATGTAGTTTGTTCTATTGAAGAATCTAATGATCTTGATTCACTTTCTATAGATGAGCTTCAAAGCAGCCTGTTAGTTCGTGAACAACGAATGAACAGCCACTTAATTCTTGAAGAACAAGCACTCAAGATCACTCATGATGAACAACTAAGTGGCAGAGGACGAGGACATGGAGGATACTGTGGACGAGGTCGAGGTAGAGGGAGGCAAGGGTTTGATAAATCAAATGTGGAGTGCTATCATTGTCATGATCTGGGGCATTTTCAATATGAGTGCCCGAAAAATGAGCAGGAGACTACTGTACGGTTCACAGAAACAAATGAAGAAATGCTTCTTATGGCACAAGTGGATGTGAAGAAGGACTACAAAGAATCAACTTGGTTTCTAGACTTAGGCTGTAGCAACCGCATGTGTGGTCAGAATGAATGTTTTTCTTCATTTGATGAAACTTTTGCTCAAACAATAAAACTTGGTAATGACACAAGCTTGCAAGTGATGGGAAAATGTACTATTAAATTCAAAATGAATGGAATTATTCATGTGCTTACTGAAGTATTTTTTGTTCTTGCTTTGAAAAACAATCTTTTAAGTCTTAGACAGCTCCAAGAAAAGGGCCTCATAATTGTGATTAAAAAATGAAGCTGCAAGATTTATCATACAGAAAAAGGGTTGATTGTGGAAACTGTCATGACTACAAATAGAATGTTCATTCTACAAGTGTAGCCATTAAAGGAAAGCATCTGTCTTAATACCACTATTGTAGAAGATTTACCAAAACCGTGGCACTGCAGATATGGTCACCTTGGCTATAGAGGGCTGAAAATACTTCAAGAAAAGGAGATGGTCAGAGGCTTACCAAAGTTTAAAACTCCCAAGAATGTATGTGCAAGTTGTGCAGAAGGTAAACACCAAAGAGATTCATTCCCTAGGAAGAGCACTTGGAGAGCTTCTAAAGCCTTGCAACTCATTCATGCAGATATCTGTGGCCCAATTACTCCAATATCCAATAGCAACAAGAGGTATTTGATTAATTTCATTGATGATTTTACTTGTAAGACATGGATTTATTTCTTATTAGAAAAATCAGAAGCTTTAAATTGTTTTAAACAATTCAAAAGCCTTGTTGAAAAAGAAGCCAGTATGAATATTTGTTGGCTTGAGAACTGATAGAGGGGGTGAGTTTCTTTCAAATGAATTCACAACCTTCTTGAAGGAACATGGTATAAAGAGGCGATTAACAGTAGCATACATACCACATCAAAACGGAGTGGTCGAGAGAAAGAATCACACCATCATGAATTTGGTTCAAAGTATGTTAATTGAAAAGAAAGTTCCAAAAAAATTTTGGCTTGAGGTTGCCAATTGGGCAGTACACATGTTAAACCGAAGTCCTACTCTTGCAGTCAAAGGAATCACCCCCGAGGAGGCTTAGAGTGGTTACAAACCAATGGTGGCTTACTTCAGGATTTTTGGGTGTGTGGTATATGCACATATTCCTGATAATTAGTGTACTAAACTAGATGCCAAGAGTTTGAAATGTATATTACTTGGGATAAGTAATGAGTTTAAAGCTTATAGACTGTTTGATCCTATTTCAAAAAAAATTATTATTAGCAGGGATGTGAAATTTGATGAAGCTAGTACTTGGGAATGGGATGCAACTCCTCAAGAAATTACTATTCCAGATATGAGCTGGAATGATAGTGCAGAATCTACTTCAAGTAACCAAGGAACCAGAGAAGAAGGAGCTGAAGAAAATATAATAGGAAATATTGCAGAACCATTATCTGGTACTAATGACAGAAGAATTCGAAGAGCACCATTATGGATGAGCAATTATGAAAGTGGAGAGAGTTTATCCGAGGAGGAAGAGCTCGCCTATATGACTATAACATCCCATGGTGATCCTATTCATCATACTGAAGCTATGAAGAGTGAAAAATGAAGGAAAGCAATGGACATAGAAATTGAAGCAATTAGAAGCAATGACACTTGGGAGCTAATGGATTTACCTGAACATGGAAAAGCTATTGGTGTGAAATGGATATTTAAAACAAAATTTAAAGAGAATGGTGATGTAGACAAGTACAAGGCTCATCTTGTTGCAAAAGGCTATGTACAACAATAGGGGATAGATTTCGATGAGGTGTTTGCACTTGTGGCTAAGCTGGAACAATTCGTTTAATCATTTCACTAGCAGCACAGAATGAATGGTGTATCTATCAACTTGATGTGAAGTCAGCCTTCCTCCATGGAGAACTAAAAGAGGAGGTGTTCATAGAGCAACCCCCAGGATACATTGTGAAAGGGCAAGAATATAAAGTTTATAGACTCAAAAAGGCACTTTACGGCCTTAAGCAAGCTCCCCGAGCTTGGTATAGCCGAATAAAGTCTTATTTTGTGAACCAAGGATTTAACAAATGTCCATATGAGCATACATTGTTCACCAAGTCTCAAGATAAAGGTAACTTATTAATTGTTTGCATTTTTGTTGATGATGTGGTATTCACTGGAAATGATGAAGTTATGTTTGCTGAGTTTAAAAGTTCAATGATGAATGAATTTGCTATGACTGACCTTGGGAAAATGAGTCTCTTTTTGGGCATTGAAGTGATGCAGCGTTCAATGGCATTTTTATGTGTCAAAAAAGGTATGCTTAGGAGATTCTGAAATGCTTTGAAATGCAAGATTGTAACCCTGTTAATAGTCCAATTGTTCCAGGAACAAAACTCACAAAGGATATAAATGGAAGGAAAGTAAACAGCATAATGTACAAGCAACTAGTGGGGAGTCTAATGTATTTGACTGCCACTCGCCCAGATTTAATGTTTGTTGTGAGTTTGATAAGTTGATTTATGGCCAATCCTACTTAATTCCACTTATTGGCTGCAAAAAGAACCTTGCGATATTTGAAAGGCACAATGAATCTCGATTTGTTCTATAAGCAAGAAAAAAATTATCTTCAAGCATTTACAGACATTGATTATGCAGGGGACCTTAAAGATTGAAAAAGCACCTCTGGCTATATTTTCATGTTTGGGAATGCAGCCATATCGTGGTCTTCGAAAAAACAACCTATTGTGACTTTATCCACCACTGAAGCAGAGTTTAAAGCTGCAGCATCATGTGCTTGTCAGGTGGTGTGGCTGAGAAGATTGTTGAAGCAAATGCTCCATGAACAGATGAAGCCTACAATTATTCATTGTGACAACAGCTCAACCATAAAAATTTCTGTTAATCCTGTGTTGCATGGTCGTAGCAAGCACATTGATGTTAGGTTTCATTTCCTTTGTGAACTTACAAGTAATAACATGGTGCATTTAGTTTACTGTCAATTGCAGGAACAAGTCACAGATGTTATGACAAAACTATTGAAGGTCGATATGTTCTTGAAGTTTTGCGATCTGACGGGGATGATGACAGATCCAGGTGTAAACTAAATCAAGGGAATTTAGTTTAAGGGAGGGTGTTAAAGTTGTTAATTTAAATTTGTCAGTCAACTTAGGTAGTGTTTCAGTTGTTGAAGCCCACATCTTTAGGAAACTTAGTGATCCTTATCCACTAAGATAGAGTATGGCAGTTGCTAATTGTGTGAAAAATAAGCCTTCTATTTGTTAAGAGCACTTAGCACGTAGTTTATCAGTTTCTTATTAGTTTTATTAGTAATGCTCCATGTTCATGGTTCTTGAAAAACAGGGGCATTGTGTGTCTTTCAATTCTGTTTTTGTACGGCTATTTGTATGTCAAAACATTATGATCAATATAGTAAGACATTCTCTCATCTTGTTTGAGTTAGCAATACTCTGTAGTAACAGTATTGGAGAATCAACGCATGTAAGTAGTCAATTATCTGCTTTGAGTAAAGTAATGATTTTTTAAGAGAATAAATCCTTTTGAGCAATAAATTAATTAGTCGGATTAATTCTCTTAATGTGTTCGGTGGGAAAAAAGTTAGAATGTAAATAATATCTCTTAATTTTGATCGCAAAAATTAGTTTTAACAATTATTATAATTTAAAATTTCATTATAATAAATAAATAATTAATTCATTAAACTAAAAATCTAAAAATTTATTTAATGTTATAAAAAAGGTCGAAACTTTACAAATTTAAGCAATAACAATTATATTCAAAATTCGTATATTATTTTGGATGGAATAAATTATGATTATTTGTTAAACTTTACATTATAATAGATTATATTAAAGAAATTCAAAATCAAAATAAGTTATATATATATATATAAAGATTGATTAATTGATCTGGGTATTAATATTAACTAAAATCGATCTTACACATTACATAATATTTTCTAATATGAGTTTTTTTTTACATAAATCAAATTTTTATTAAAAGTTTATAATATAATATTTACACACAAAATTTTAGTATATAATCCAAAATTATTTGTATTTTATAAAATTAAGATATAATATAATGTTTAAATATAAATAATAATAAAAATTGATCCTATATTTGATTGATAGTTGTATGCATATAAAATATGGCATTTATTATATTACACCCCTACCTTTTGGACTCTATCATAACATTTTTAACTCTTATTCTCTATTTTTTTGGTCTATTTTTTGATATTAATTGATTATTTTTTAAATTATTTTTTGAAGTTTTTTGAATTTTTTTAAATTTATATTTCTTATACTGTTTATTCAATAGTTCATTTAAAAAATCATTAAAAAATATATGATATAAAAAATAATCTATTAATACTAAAAAATTAAAAAAAATTAACTAAGTTACTACGGACAAAAAATAAGACTTTAGTATAACAACAAAATATATACAAGTTTGTGAGTCACTGAGTCCGCTGTCATTCTCCAGAATGATCACACACTGGTGTTTGCAAGATCCTAAGCGTAGACAGCTAGGTTGAAACCCTAGGCATCAAGAACAGAATCGGCACAAACATGAACATATATAGTCATATACATTGCTATTATTTTTCTTTTCTTTCCTTTTGTCTTTTCTTTACAAAGAAAAACCAATGACTTGGTTTCTTAACTTTCTTTTAAAATTCAAAGAGATCCATAAATCCTTTTAAATTTTTTAATTTATGAATATTGTATAATGGTCTCCATGTAATTTGTTTTACATGTTAACATTGCAGTCAAGTTAAGATAATATATTATGTACATATTGATGAATTAATTCATGTTTTATTCTAGTTATTCAAAGATAATTCACTACAAAAAAAAGGATTTTTCTGACGGCCAAAAGTCGTCAGAAAAGAGAAAAAATCCGTCATAAAATAGATATTCTGAAGGAAAATGAATCGTCAAAATTTGTGGTTGACACAGACGGATATTATGACGGATGTATGCCGTCACAAATTTTATGACGGCCATTCTGACGGAATTGTGCCGTTAGAAACTAAAGCGTAGGAACCGTCACAATTTCAGACGGAAATAAACAGTCAGAGTTGTCTGTCAGAAATTTCTAATGGCCTGGGCCGTCAGAAAGGCCGTTAGAAATTCAGGATATTTTTTCACAGGCCGTCAGAAATTAGAGAAAAATTTTAATTATATAAAATTAATTTATAAAATTATTAAAATTAAAATTTTTATTATTATTTTTGACGGATAAGGCCGTCAGAAGGGCCTTCAGAAATTCAGGATTTTTTTGACAATTTTTTACGGCTTGAGGCCGTCAGAAATTAGAGAAAAATTTTAATTATTAATTCTCATTTTATAATTTTATAAAATTAATTATAAAATTTTTT
>JASKGM010042542.1:0-22083 GCA_034509205.1 Ceratonia siliqua
AAAAAATATATATATATATATATATATATATATATATATATATATATATGCCATTCAATGCTAGCTCCCACTTTCTCACTTTCTCCAAGAAACTTGAAATTGGAGAAAAACAAATCATGCTTTCATCCAATTATCAAAGCATATATGAAAATTCATAATTTAATTACTTAGGATCACATATGACAAGTAAAAGAGTGAACTCAGATTAAAAAGTGATCCTAGAATATCTCCCGTGATATTATTAAAGTTTAAATTCTTGCAAAATCCAACATGCATATATAATATTATTTTTATTTTAAATTATTTATTTTTTTAAAATAATAATATAATAATTAAAGAAGTTATTAAATAATTTTAATTTTAATAAAAATAATTATATTTAACTGAATTATCTTTATTAAAGTTAATTTAAACTATTATTATTATTCTATTAAAAATAATAATAAATAAAAATATTAAAAAATAATAATTAATATTTCATTAATAATATAAAATAATAAATAATTTGAAATAAAATAAAATTTTTAAAACATAATATAATTTTAAACAAAATAAGTAATCTTCTTTATACAAAATCACAAGAGTTGCACTACCCTACCATCCACATGATTCCTAAGAGTCATGGTTTTTAAGAATTTTGTTCCCAAGAATATAAAAATTATGTTTGGTTAGTTTCGTAGATTTCTGGAAATGATAAATATTTTCGTATTTAATTCATAATCTATTTTCTTGGGAATTTAGGTAGTTTTTATAAATATGTCCCTATATATAAATTACAAGAAATTTATATTTTAAAAAAAATAGAGGTTGATGGTTGGAGTTAGTGATTTGGGGTTTGGAGCTGATGACTTAGAGTCTAGAATTTGAAATTTGAAATTTAGAGTTTGAGATTTATAGATTGGAGTTGAGGATTTAGAGTTTAGAATTTAAAAGTTTGGGGTTTGGAATTTAGGATTTGAGATTTAGGTCTTAAGATTTAAAATTTGAATATTTGGAGTTTAGGGATTTAGAATTTAGAATTTGAAATTTTAAAATTTGTGATTTAAGATTTAAAATACTGTGCTATAATAATTTATAAAAAAAATAAAATAATTATTTACATTTTTAAAATTTTTTTATGAGCCAAGAATATAATAGTACAACTCCTCTACGTGAAAACTTTTTTTATGAAAACTTAATTAAAAAGTATTTCTAAGAATCTAAAAGTTCTTTTTAAATCTTTATACCTGATTCAAAAAAGTTGGAAGAATCGGGCGTTCGCCCAGGTCTGATTCTCGGCTCCCATTCTGCAACTCCCATATCTGAAATTTGAAGGAAACCGTCGAATTCAAGAAGCAGCCCCTCTCCTATTATACATTGTTTGAGGGTCCCATTCTCCCATTTTACAACTTCCATGTCAGAAATTTCAAGCAACCGTGGAAAATCGAAGCAGCTTCTCCTATTTTACATTGTTTTAGGGTCCGATAATCTGCCATTCTGCAACTTTCATCTTCGAAATTTGAAGCAAATGTCGAAAATTGAAGCAGCTCGCCTCCTCCAACGATTCCGCTACCTCCTCCAACGCTGCTACCATCAATGGATTTCCTCCACCCAGGTTTCGTCTCACCTTCTACCTCCTCCCTTCTCAGTTTCCATTGTTGCCTCTATATTGGTATATAGAAAACGTACATCATTTGTTCAACTAAAGCAGGATTTGAGTTATTTTTGGGGAAAACAACAAGGTAAAATAAACGAAGAAGTAAGAACTATTTGGGTCACTTCTGCCAATACTATTACTCTCCAATAATTAAGAACCGCGAACATTTGCAAGTGGAAATTGAGAACTCAGAACAGCCGTTGTTTCAATTTGCCCTTTTGGATATATCTTTCCAGTCACTTTCACTATGCCCTCTCAATTTGGGTCATACATTAACAGAAGCTCTTTGGGTCTTTGTTTATAAAGCAACCTAAACCATTTGAGATCCATTATATGATCAGCAATGGGGTTTCGGTAACTGGGTATCTGCAAGTTCTAAATTTGGATCGTTTTGGAGTTGTTTCTTTCTGGAAAAGATTGCAGGAATGCTCTATAAGCTTATATTAAGGTGGTTTATATTGACTTGTTCTGCAGATATGCTTTCTTTCTTGAAGAAATCACCAAACTCTGGTAACACAAATGAAAAACCTAGGAATCCAACAACAGATGAGTTGATAATGGTCTTAGAGCATGTCCGCCTTGATGCATTTTGACACCATCTCTGAGGGATCCGTGACTACAAATTCTTCAGCTCCTGTAGTTTTTGGGTGAGCTTTCATGAACGTGAAATAGATGAAAACATCTATTTAATTTTTTTTATTTTTCATATTTGTTGGTTTAGACTTAAAACTCATTACCTTGTGTGTTGTGTTATTGAGCAGGTGTAGCAACCAGCAAACTGGAGACTCGACAAAGTCTGATAGAGTAGTTGATGGGATATTTGGATTTGGGCAACACGACATGTCTGTCATCTCCCAGCTCTCCTCACAAGGCATAGCGCCAAGAGCATTCTCCCACTGTCTGAAATAGCGATGGGGGTATATTGGCTCTTGGTTAGATTGTGGAGCCAAATATAGTTTATAGTCCAATTGTTCCATCACAGTACGTTCATTCTTAGTGTAAAGTGCTACATTTTAATTTTCCTGTCACTTACTTTATATTTCCAGTGATTGTTAACTAACTTATCTATATAGTGTATCTTAAAGGCTCTAATGAAATTCCATTATGATCTTCTTCTTTTGATAATAAATTTGATTTATTGATCCAAATTCTTCATCAAGCATAGACTTCTCCTTGGTTTTCTAGATGACATGGATATAGGAAGTTTAGTTAATGAAACTTCTTACCTTTTTTTTTAGGAGCCTGGTAAGATCCTGAATAAAAGTTTCATTTGTATTAATAGATGGCAAGTTTTATTTACTGCAAGTCATTTTGTGTTCTGGGCTTCAATTTAGTTGTCTAGTGAATTGAAATGAAGTTCCAAGGATCAGTCAGTCTTGAAAGATGGAATCAATTTGTAGTTTAGAGCGCACTGCTTAGGAATTTGATTGTGAGAATGTAATGCCTAAAGGTTGTTATATATATCTGGCATCTTGACAGTTCTTACCAATTTTCAGTTCTAAAACTTAAGATTGTATTGTATGTATATGATTTAGCAGCGTTGAGCAAGTTCAATGTTAAGTTTAGTCAGTGGTAAATTAGGTGTCATATTTATTTTGTGTCAGGAGAAGATTGAACCTCAAAGATGCTGAAATTATCCTTTAGGCCATTGACTGATAAAGGGGAATGATTCTCATCCTTCACCTTGGAAGGATGCCTACTTGTATAAGCCCATTCACTCCCGAAAGGCAGTAAAATTTAGTTTATTGGTGTTAGTTGCTGCCAATTTGATAACTAGGCCAACAACCTGCTGTGGGTGCATTGGTCTTAACCACTTGAGTGTCATGTGGTGCTTGGAGAACTCTTAAAGATGACTTGGACCTTTTTGATGGTAATTGAGGCACAAATTCGGATGTTACAATTGTGTCAAGGGTTAGCATCTTACAAAATATATTCATCATTATTGTATCCTTTAATATTATAGATAAGTCAAATAGAAAATTGAAAATTTAAACATTTACTTAGAAATGGTGTTTGAACTGAAATGACTCGCATCTTCTTTGGTATAAGCTTTTTGAATAACTGCTTCTTTGGCCAATATTTCAGGCCTCATTAAAACTTAAATCTGCAGAGCATATTTGTAAATGGCAAAATGATACCAATTGATTCAGATGTTTTTGCAACATCAAGCAACCGAGGTACCATTATTGATTATGGAACAACTTTGGCATACCTTGCAGAAGAGGCATAAGATCCCTTTGTCAGTGCGGTGAGTTTCAACTGGTAATTTCTTGTGGTTCTATTTATCAATACTAGAAATTGCTTTGATGCTTCATGGGTCAATAATGGAATGCTTTTCACTTGGTGGGAGGTTTATCAATAATTAATGGCAAGGATGGAGACGGTTCATCTCTCTTTCGCTCCTGCTCTATTTCAATTAGCCTATATGTGATTTTATATCTGAAAATTTTCTAGATCTAGGTGTTTTTTGGAGGTGCTTGGAAAGCTTATGCTGGTTTGTGGTCTCAAAAATTAAATGGATTGTCGATTTTGAAGAAGTTTTACTGTGATTATGTTAATTTGGTTGTTGTGTTGGAAATTTAGATCTCAGATAGTTTAAATTGTTTAAATTGTTCTCTGATTACTTTTGTTTTTGACAATTCTGTTCATAAATGAGTTAACTAAAATCTGGTTTATCTGGCTTCTTTGAAATTCTAAGGCTTTAAAGCCATTATTGATGAGAGTGGAAGTGTGCAAATTGGTGTACCTGATGCAGAATTGGGATAGCTTGATCTTAGATAATTGATTATGTTGTCAATGTCAACGAGCTCTGGCTTTTCTTTCTCCCTTTTCTCTCCAGGTGCAAAATCTTCTTCAACAAATGGTGAGTTGTAAACTCTAGAGTATAGGACATTCTTTGTTTTCAGAATATACTATACTATTGCTAACAAGAATTTTGTTTCCCGCAAATTAAGTTCCAGGCAATTTCAATTCCATTGTTACAAACAACATCCTTTGGTGGGTTACTGACGACCTAAAATTGGGTACATCCATTTAGCATCATGACTGACAAGTGAGAAGCATGCAGACTTGCTTTTTGTGGAGTATTTATACTGGGTACATCTATACTAACAGCTATGAATCCAATATGTATCTTATGTTAAAATGCATCATATTAGATGCTAAAATATGAAATGGCCATGAAACACGCTAAAGTGGTTGAGTTTTTTGGATCTTTGGTATAAACATAAAGATATGTTAATTTTGTATATTAATTCTAACAACTATCTATTAAATTATTTGCATATAAATATTTTTGTAATGTTTTATTTTAATTATTGGTACCCTTACCTTGTATTTTTCAAAAATTGTTGTCTCTCTCTATTATACAGTATAAAATGCAATACTTGTATCCACATCGATGCAGTGAAACATGGGATTGTGGCATAACAAGATCATAACTGATTACCAAATTTTTAGATGATGGTTCTTATTCTTTGCAGAGGTAACACAATTGTCGTTACAGAGCCATATTCCAGATAATCACTTGTTGAAATACAAATGAATCCACTCACATCCATTGAAAACCAATGCAGCTCAAGTGAGTAAGCCGATATGCAAGCCAACTCCCCTTTAACACATCTTCAGAAGACGTCTGACCTATTTCACATGCAAGTATACATCTAGAAACTTTGCCATAAATCAAGCAATAAAGATGAAAATTTTCAACTAGGACTTGTGATGACCTACCCTTCAAACTATGCAAAACACAGATATGCAGCCCTACACCCTACAGACTATGAGGCCTCAAACCTTACATCCTTAAGTAGGAGATTTTGTTGGCAGCAAATCTAATTTGAAATATTCCTATACCCATTATAAATGTTACTTCTGGGGCACATATTTAGAACATCAGAAAAGGGTAGGAAAAAGGAACAAAATGAAAGAACCAAAATATGGTTCTGATTTGACCAAATCTAGTTCCAATATTTGAACTTAGTGATTTACTAAAATTCATTTACCTACACTAGAAAAAAACTCTGGATATCGCAATGATTCTCAGATATTTTAACTGATAATAAACACTCTTTTACTTGAGACAAAAGAATATTCTACTCAAAGTTGCATTTGACACCATCCATCGTATTCTTCAGCAACGTTGTAACTGTCATTGGGCCCACACCACCAGGAATAGGAGTAATCCATCCAGCTACTTTAGAGACTTACTCAGTCTACATTTCCAACAAGTCTATAACCTGACTTCTTAGTTGGGTTGTCAACAGCATTTGTGCCAACATCTATGACTGCAGCTCCAGGTTTGATCCAAATGGCCTTGAGTTGAAATGTTAAAAAAAAAAAAATTCATTTTGCATAAATTAAACTATCCATTAGAAAGAAGAGAGCAATTAAGAGTAGATGCTAAATATGATGCAAGGCCTGGAACCAAAAGCTTTTTTCATAATTAATACAAACAGGCCTTATTGTCAATTCCCCTTGTAACAAATGTTGGATTGAATTGAGACTACAGAATAGTTTGACTTGAGAAAAAACTAATACAAAATGAATTCTCTCTGACATTTTATAGTGAGAACCACCCTATTGCTAGAAGTTGAAAACCAAAAATAATTGTGCAAGGTCTTAGTATATAGTTAACTGGTTAAGTGATGATGATTTTGTTAAAGGAGATGTAGATATGTTCAAGTATGGTTTGCTGTTTACCATCATTGGCTATCCTACTGCTGCAATAACAATATCTATGATACATTCTAGTTCATTTGTGTGTGAATGGACAATGCTAACGATGGCATTTGCTTTCAGAAGCAGCAATGGAGTTGGCAATCCAACCATGTTACTTCGACCAATCACAACTGCTTTCTTTCCTTTATACTGACACCACTTCGTGATAGAAGTTCAAGACATACTTATATACAAGTAGCAAAGAGTAAATGAATTGCTTGTGATTTGAGAAATTATTTCACAAGCATAATTACACCTAAAACATTTTTATTGTCACTTTTAGTGCAGCTCTTTTTTCATCTGTCATATTTGTTCAAATTCAAAATTTTATATTCATGACTCAGTATGGTTTCATCACTCCAAACCTTTGTACATTATAAAAGTATTACATCGAACACCAAGTCCCAGTTGAAGCTAACTACTTGTGCTTCAGCATAAGAAAACTTTATAGACCCCCAACATCAATGGATTTCAAGTGAAATTTCAAGAAATAAAAGAGCCATCTTAATGAGAAAATACATCAATGGCAGGTTAGTTTCTTCTTCTTGCCTTTGCTCCTTCTACCTATTGACCTTCAAACTCGTGATTTTTTCTTCTTCTTGTTTGAAATTTATTTTCAGTCTTTTTGCCTTTGCTTCTTCTGTATAATTCTCAATATGTTGAGTTTGCCTTCTGCCTTTTTTGTACAACTTAAGTTTTGGGGGTAAAGTGGTCCTTGGCATAAATCATAAACATTTAAAAACAATGCCACTATACCTACTTCAGATTTTTTTCCTTCTAGAGACTTCTTCAGTTTGGTGTTTAGCGCATTGCTTATTTTTGTTTGTTTATATGGTAGGACACAGGGGTTGAAGAGGTCTGTAGAATTAAAGTCTTTCTTTTGTCTGTTATACACAATTAAGGAGGATAAGTAACCCTCCTTCCTCTCTAATTAAATTTCCTCTTCCAACAAAAAAAAAACTAAGGAAAACAGAGAATAGAACAAGTAAACAAAACAAACTTGAACAGACATGCTATTTATCTAACCACCAAAAAAAGTATAACTTGGAGGCAATGGAGATAACTAAGAAAAAGTGTGACCACAGCACATACACATTAATCGCATGTTGTTTCTCATCATCCATGTATGCATTTCTGTAATAGCGATGAATATTTCTAAAAAAACTCCTGAGATGCATTGCAGCCCTCTAGTGGTCCCTCCTCTCTGAGAAAATCTACATAGCAACAAAAGGTTTAAAAAAATTGAGTTTAAAGTGCACTTATGCTATGTTAGTGATGTGACAGTTTACTATTTTGGTGTTGGAACCATATTCTGGAGCCAAAATGTTATGTTTTAAATTTAAACGGTTGTCTTGTCTTATTTAATGTGTGGTTGTGATGTATGATAATTTTTCTGATGTATGTTAACTAAAAAATCTCTAGAACCTTTTATATATATTGGCTTACGCAGCCTTAGATAATGGAATGCGTATGAAACTGTTTCAGGTCTTTCTTTCCTCTGTTTTTGTTATCTTCTACATTCTTCCCCTTCCTTGTTAGTCTTAGAAACTCACATCTAGTATCAGAGCTTTGGTGTTCGAAGCTGAGGATTAATTCTGCTTGCTGATTATGACTAAATAGAAGATCAAAATGGCGTCAAGCAGTTTTCCACCGCCTCCAGTATTCACTGGAGAAAATTATACAATGTGGGCAGTAAAGATGAAAGCATATCTTAGTACTTGTGCATTATGGGAAGTGGTGGATGTTGGATTCAATCCACCACCTTTGCCCAATAACCCAACATTAGCCCAATTTAAAGACATGAAGAAGAAACTGCAAAGCAAGGAAGGGCTCTCACTATAATTCACTCAGCAATCAATGAAGAGTCATTAGGATAATGGCCTGTAATTCGGCAAAAGAAGCATGGGACAAGTTAAAAGAAGAGTTCCAAGGAAGCAATAGAAGATGCATGTCTTAAATTTGAGAAGAGAATTTGAAGCATTGAAGATGAAAGAAACTGAAACTGTCAAAGAGTATTCTGATAGGCTGATGAAAGTAGTCAACCAAATCAGATTACTTGGAGAAGAATTATCATACAAAAGGGTGATTGAGAAAGTTCTAGTCAACCTCCCTAAAAGGTTCAAAGCAAAGATATCTTCTTTGGAAGATTCCAAGGATTTAGGAGAAATCTCTCTTTCAGAGCTAGTAAGTGCCTTGCAAGCTACTGAATAGAGGAGAATTCTTAGGATGGAAGATGCTACAGAAGGAGCTTATGCAGCCAAAAACAAAGAAAAAAAACCCAAGAATCAAGAATGGAAGAAGCATTCAAGTGATAAGAAGGAGAAGAACAAGAAAGAAAGTGAAAACGGCAAGAATGCAGAAAAGAGAACCAGTGGGAAATTCCCACCTTGCTCAAACTGCAAGAAGACAAACCATTTAGAAAAAAATTGCTGGTTCAAGCTTAACATACAATGCAGATATTGCAAGCAAATGGGTCATATGAAGAAAGTTTGCAAGCTGAAAAGAGAACAGCAAAGCCAACAAGCTCAGATGGTAGAAGGACAAGAACATCATGAGGAAGAGCTGTTTGTAGCAACCTGTTGTGTTGCAGAATATAAAAATGAAGCTTGGATGATAGATAGTGGTAACACTCACCACATGACACATGATGTAAGTAAATTTAAGGAGCTAGATCGATCTTGCACCTCAACAGTCAAAGTGGGCAATTGAGAGTTAGTTGAAGTGAAAGGAAAAGGAGTTGTGGAAGTTGATACTCCAACAGGTACTAAATCTATCCTTAATGTTCTGTATGTGCCA
Source organism: Ceratonia siliqua (assembly GCA_034509205.1). NCBI lineage: Eukaryota > Viridiplantae > Streptophyta > Magnoliopsida > Fabales > Fabaceae > Ceratonia > Ceratonia siliqua. Next base: position 9,149 of record JASKGM010042542.1, read on the forward strand.
AATATTAGCATAAGCTTATTGAGTGTAGGACAGATGCTAGAAAAAGAATATACACTGTTGTTTAAAGACAAAGCATGCACAATTATAGATTCAAGTGGAGATAAAGTGTTTACAGTAAAAATGAGAAATACAAGTTTCATGGTAGATTGGAGTAATTCATATAATTATGCATATGTAAGTGAAAAAGATAAGTCTTTATTGTGGCATAGAAGAATGTGGCACTTTAATTATTTAGCTCTACAAAGGTTAAGCAAAAGTGAGATGGTTTTGAATATGCCTTCTGTCAATGAGAAAAATGGTGTGTGTGAAATTTGTCAAATGGGGAAACTATCAAGAAAACCATTCCCCAAAAATCAGGCTTGGAGAGCCTCACACAAATTAAAATTGGTGCATAGTGATGTGTGTGGACCCATGAAAATTGAATCTTTGAATGGTAGCAAATATCTTGTTATATTTATAGATGATTCAACTAGAATGTGCTAGGGGTATTTTATGAAGTATAAATCATAGGTTATATCCTTTTTTCAAAGTTTTAAAATTTTGGTTGAAAACCAAAGTGGGCAAAAGATTAAAATACTCAAATCAGATAATGGATCTGTGTATACCTCTAACAAATTCAAAACTTTTTGCAAGGAGAATGGAATACACCATCAGCTTACAGTCACATATTCACCATAACAAAATGGTGTATGTGAGAGAAAAAATAGAACTATAATGGAGATGGCTATATGCCTTTTGATTGAAAAAAATTTACCAAAAAAATTCTGGGCTGAGGCAGTTAACACTGCCATATATCTTCTTAATAGACTTACCTACTAAGGATTTGAAGGACAAAACTCCATATAAGGCTTGGAAAGGAGTCAAACCCTCTATGGAACACCTCAAGGTCTTTGTGAGCATTTGTTACTCTTTGCTTCCAGAGATAAAAAGAGACAAATTGGATCATAAAGCAGAAGTAGGTATTTTGGTTGGATATAGCAATAATGTGAAAGGATACAGGATATACAATGTCAAAACTGAAAAAATCACAGTGAACAGGAATGTTGAAATTGATGAGTTAGCTTATTGGAATTGGCATAAAAATGAGGCTGAGAAGTTAATAAACAAAAAAATACTCAGAGAGGCTATACAGCAGCAGAATGATAGAGCTGAAGAAGCATATGATGAAGAAATGGTTGACCACACCAGAGGTACTAGATCCATTACTAGTATCTATGAAAGGTGTAATGTGGGAATATTAGAACCAACTTGCTTTGAAGAAGCTGAAGAAGATGGAAATTGGAGAGTTACAATGCAGGAGGAGATTAAAATGATTCAGAAAAATGAAACATGGCAGTTGGTTGAAAGGCCAAAAGACAAGAAAGTCATTGGTGTCAAATGGGTATACAAGACTAAGCTAAACTCAAATAGCTCCATTAACAAATTTAAAGCCAGACTAGTAGCTAAGGGGTATGTTCAACAAGTTGGTGTGGATTTCACTGATACTTTTGTCCCTGTACCAAGACATGACACTATTAGGCTTTTGATGGCCTTGGCAGCCCAGAACAAGTGGAGTATCTTCCAACTAGATATCAAGTCAGCCTTCCTAAATGGTTACTTGAAAGAAGATATTTTTATAGAACAACCTGCTAGATTTAAGAAAAAGGGAGAGGAAGACAAAGTCTATTTGCTAAAAAAAGCTTTATATGGCCTAAAGCAAGCTCCTAGATCTTGGTACCGCAGGATAGATGATTGTTTGTTGAAGTTGGGATTCAAAAGAAGTCCTAGTGAAGCTACTTTGTATGTACAGCAGGTTGAAGGAAAAATCTTAATAATTTCTCTATATGTGGATGACCTACTGATAACAGGGAATGATGATATAACAAGGTGAACAAATTCAAACAAGAAATTCAAGAGGCATTTGAAATGACTGACCTAGGGAAGATGTTATATTTCCTTGCACTTGAGGTTAGTCAAACAGAAAAAGGGATTTTTATAAGTTAGGAGAAGTATGCTAAAGGAATTCTAGAAAAATTTGGCATGAGTAATTGCAAGGAATTCGAAACCCCTCTGGTACAAAATATAAAACTTATGAAAGATGATGGAGCTGAAAAAGTTCACCCCAAAACTTTGTTGGCAGTCTACTTTACCTAATAGCATCTAGACCTGATATCATGTTTTCTGCTAGTCTTTTGTCTAGATTCATGCAAGCTCCAAGTGAAGTACATTTTAAAGCAGCTAAAATGGTCCTAAGATATATAAAGGGAACCCTGAATCTTGGAGTATTGTTTGAGGAAGGCAAAGGAAATCAGTTGCTGGGGTATGCTGATAGTGATTGAAGTGGTTCTCTTGATGATATGAAAAGCACTTTAGGTTACTTGTTCATCATTGGTTCAGGTGTTATTAGCTGGAATTCAAAGAAGCAAGAAGTGTTAGCACAATCCACTATAGAAGCCAAATATATCTCAGTGGCATCAGCGGTTAATCAAGCAATTTAGCTTAGGAAAATTCTATCTGAATTATATCAGGAGCAGGAGAAGCCTACTGTTATATACTGTGACAATCAATCAGCTGTTGCTATGACAAAAAATCCAGTCTTACATGGAAGAACTAAATAAATAAAAATCAAATATCATTTTATCAGAGAAGCAGAAAAAGAAGTAAGTATAGTGCACTACAATACAGAAGAACAAGTTGCTGACATTTTGACCCAGGCTTTATCAAAAACCAAGTTTGAAGATTTGAGGAAGAAGTTAGGAATGTGCAGTAAACAGATCAAGGAAGAGTGTTAGTGATGCGACAATTTACTATTTTGGTGTTGGAGCCATATTCTTGAGCCAAAATGTTATGTTTTAAATTTTAATGTGTGTGGCTGTGATGTATGATAATTTTTTTGATTTATGTTAACTAAAAAATCTCTAGAACCTTTTATATATATTGGCTTTAGCAGCCTTAGATAATGGAATGCGTATGAAACTGTTTCAGGTATTTCTTTCCTCTGTTTTTGTTATCTTCTGTATTCTTCCCCTTCCTTATTAGTCTTAGAAACTCACATGCTATACCATTGTGCAAACTAATCAGGTAAATAAAATTTGAAACACAATAATCCATACCATTGAAGCTTGAGCTTTCAATTCATCATTATCAAAGTTCCAACTCCTATTAGTTACTCCCATGCAATTAAACCCAAGAGGGAAGAAAGCACCTTTGGATATACTTCTAATGCACATACTGTATCACCTAGCATCATCGTTAACTCTTTGCTACTCAAATCACTGGTGTAAATCAATTTATTACCTCAGCAACTCATAAATGCCACTTTAAAATAACCTTTTATGATAAATTTTCTTTATTGGCCATGATGAATATTTTCACTTAAACTAATATCAAGATGGGAGCACATTTATTAGTGTAGTATCCTGTTAGGAGATGAAATCCTATGCATTATGTGTATCTGCATGTAATTAAGCTTGAGTTTGATTCTTAGTTCTTATGACTTAGTAGATTTGCAGTCAGTGAATTGGAAGTAAGTCCTCCTTGAACGAAGCCACATATTTCCCCGATGTGATCTAGTGGTGGGAGTTTTGGGTAATTTGCAATGTCTTTGTGGTTCAAACCTCCATGCCACTATGTACCCAAAAAAAAAACCTACACACTTTTATTGCTCGAGTCATATGCCAATCATTGCAAGCCTTAGCAAGCAAATGAAGAAAAAAAAAAAAAACTCTCCATAAAAGAATAAGTCGCTTCATGTTTAATGAAAACCAGGCGGTTCTAATCAAGAATATAGACATAAACTCCTTCCTATAATTAACATTTTATTCTTCATTTGTCTCAGTATTGGACTCAATGGGAAGGGACGAGGGAGCAATAAGTTCATAAATTAGCATCATGATCATAAAATCATTAATTCAAGTTAGTTCTCATATATAAACGAATATTTTAACAATAATGATTTTATTAATTTTTTAACAATAATGACTCAGCTTGGTTTATGAATTTTTTTTCTTTGCAATGTAGCTTTTTCATATTGCTGCTGGACATAGATACTCCAAAAGATTGAATGAGAAGCAAGTAAAAGTACTTTTAATACAATCTAAAGCAACTTGTTAGCGATTTTGGATGCTTTAATCTGACAAGTTTATATGCTTTAACATGACACATGTATCAATTTTCCTTTTTCACTTCCTATCCCAATTTTTTTTTGTTTTTCACTATTTATGTCAACATGGGTTTAAATCGTGTAGATAAATGTTCTTGAATCATATATTATTTCTGGAGAAGTATGGCGAGAAAATAGAAATATTAAGGTGGACAGTAAATGGATAGAAGTACTAGCTCTATGGGAATCTTCAACTCTGTAATGCAAATAGAAAATGACTTCCTTACTTGACTCTAGATGGAGAAAATGGAGATTCTTCTTTTAAACCAAGATCCCCCATGGTAATCCCTGTGCCAACCACAAGTGACAAATGAAAAAAAATAATTCATGAATCACAAATTCATTCTTATTACTAGAAATTTCATTTCTTTTTTACCCAAGATATAAAGAAACTATCAGAAACAAATACATTGACTAACTCATGTCTTTACCAAGCTGTAGCAACCATGCCTTCAAGCATAATTATTTATTATTCATGCACCTGGCTTGAACTTATGTTAAAGCCTACAACCTCATGTCATCCAAACTAAGTGATAAATGAGATATGCTTAATCCATAACAATATACTAAGTAAAATAAATCACAAAAACTTTAAAAACTAATGAGACTGATATTATGTATTGAGATAGACCTTTCTTGTCTTCACCCTACCCTTTAGCCATAGCAAGTAGCTCTTTTTTATTTTTTCCAACTTCCAACTAGACATGTCCTAGAAAGAAGAAAGATAAAAGATAAAGTGAAAGACTAAAAATTATCTTGACAAAACAAGTATAATAAGTAGCACTGTTTACAGCTTCATTCGATGTATATCATACTGGAAGAGGAAATAATGGGGAGTTCAAGTATACATTCCTAAAGTGCTCTATGCATGATTCTTTATTTTTTGTCCCAACATGCTCAGCAACTTCTGCCCAGTTCCCCATGGACATTTCAATTTCCTAAAACCAAGAAATTAAGGCTGGAAAAATTAGATAGAAATAAGTAATTTCTTATCCAAGCACCAAATGCTATGCTTCATAATTCAAAACCGCTAATCACCAGCAATCCTAAAAAATAAATTTGAAGAAGTTACCTCTAGAAGCATAATTTCGTCATTTGCATTCCAGTCTAGGCAAATAAGAGAGAAATTATTTAGTGAATTACTACTGATATAGTATATTTTCTGGTAGAAACTGATTTAGTATGTAATTCCTAACATACAGAAATATATCTTAAATTGGCAAAAAGAGTAATATTAACAGTCATTGAAGGACTAATAAGAGAAGGGAAAAAAATGGGAAAAAGACTCATTGGTCTAGAAACTCATTAAAAGGATCTCAAACTGGCAAGTTTGGAGTATTATTAACACACTTAATTATATTTCTTCTAAATAAATCAAAGCATATGTATTTGAACCCTTTCCATAGGAGAAGAAACAATTTATTTATAGTTCCATCTCAATTGGCTTGTGCAAACATTGATTAAATTGCGGTTCTCTTTCAATACAACATTCAGTCCAATACATTTGACACCATGAACCTAACTCAGAATGAAGTCATTCATATTCCTATCCAAATATAAGTAAATCATGTAGATTTTCTCATTCACATTCAAGATAAAATAATTAGTTATAGTGCTTGAGATAAACTTAGTGGATTATTAATTTAAATTTCACTTTAGTTTCTATGATTTTGATAGCAGTAAAGATTTCACCTCAACATTAAATAGACCAGCATCAAATGTGTCGGGCTAAACCAAATATTTTATACTAGGAGAAAGAGGCTTATAATAACAAGAAAATTAAAGAAGAGACAAATATTTTGGGCACCAACATAGATTCAGGGACAACAAAGTCAATTATTAATAGTAACTTCATTCCATTTCCACCCAACAATTTAACTTAGAAGAAGCATCTATTAGTATAATATGTGAAGACTAACTTAAGTTAAACAACATTAAAGTAATGGAAGTGCAGCGAAAGATTTAATATAAACTTAAAAGCAATCCATTAACTAATTGCAACAAATTGAAAGTGACTCGTCAAACCCCAAATCTAAAACCTTCCTTGTAACAACTGAAGCTTAATCTAACAATAGCATCGGCAACACGGCAACAGGAGTAAAATCCATGGACAATCCTTTTTAAAATTACCATAGCCAAAAAATTATTGAAACTTTAACACCCATTGCAAATAACAGGACCGCCATTTCAAAGCTTAAACCAAGTAACTTGAAACATGCAGATTAACTAAATAGACAGAACATAACCTAAATTTTGAAATGGAGATTTCAAACAAAGGGACCACTCAAATAATAGAACATAACTCTAGAAATAATCTTCAGAGAAAGGACCAAATTTTTCAGAAATTCAACTCTCAACAGAAGTATCTAAGCGAAAAACTAAAATCAGAAATTTCTTGGTGACACTACTTTAGCGGCTGGTCATCAAAGAAAAATATATTTTTGGTGTAGAGATTGAAGGCCATAGTTATTAAGGTGCTACAATAACAATCTGATTGCTACAAGACACAAGTGTCTGTAAGGATAAGATAGATTGTTTTTGTTTTTTTAACATGGAGAGGGATAGAATCGCATTTTTTGACCTACAAATTTCCCACCAATACATTTTTTATTTCCCTCCAATAGGTTTTAGATGTTCCCTCCAATACATTTAGAAAGGCACCAAGGTCCAAGACAGTGAAAATAAATATTTTTAAGGTGGGTGTGAGCACACTCTCTTACCTTCCTTTTTTTATATAAATAAATTATTTTTTATGTAAGATATTTTTTAAAAAACTTTTTGAAATGTTTTTATATTTTTTTTTGGAATTTTCTACTTAGGAAAAATAAAATTATAAAAAATTATAAAAAAACTGTTAAATAAATTGTACAAGAAGTGTAAAAACATTTTAAAAAATTTTCCAAAAAATATCAGAGATAGAAAATGGTCAAATAATACCAAAAATAAAAAAAATGGGAGGTGGGAGGGTGTGCTTAGCACTGTCAAAATGAGTTGGCCCTCCTCAGGCCATAAGAAAAATAGGTCAGATCAGGCTGAACTTTTTTTTTATCGGGCTTCAATTTGAATATCCTAACTAGACCCTACAGGACTTTATACTTAAATGGGCTCAAACGAACCTAAAAGGATATAACTAAGACAATTAACAAAAAATGATAAAATACATAAAAAAATTAATCACAAAAGTCAACAAAAACATATTCTAAATTACTCAAAACAAGTATATATCAACAAAAATAAATTATCCATAATAAACAAAAAGTACAGACTAAATAATAATAATAATATCATAAAATTATTGTAACTCAATATTATAAATTAAAAAACATACCAAGTATCCTCTTCAACAATGATATTTGAATATATTTTTTATGTTGCAGCAATTTGTTCTTTTAGATCATCATCGTCTTTATCTATCATCCAAAAAAATGATATTTTTAATATTGTAATACATTCATATGTTATTTAAGATAAAAAAATTATTGAAAAATAAAATTTGAAGCTAGAGGGCCGATCCCTACCCCTAATAGGCTGAAAACAGACTGATCCGTTAAACCGGATTCAAAACTAATAGTAGGTGTGCTGCATTACTACAACACTAAAAATGGTGCGGTAGCATAACAACCACTTATTTTTAACAATTTTGGCATTATGTTAGGGTGATTTAGCTTAACACCCATAACTTTTATATTATTCACCATTTTTTTATTTATTATGCTTTAATTATTGTTTAAAACTTGACTTATCACTACTTAATTGCATTAAAATAAAGTTTTAATAAAATAGTATAAATATATATATGTTTTATAATACTATATTAACAATATATAAATATATTATATCATAAATTTAATGTAAACATATATATATTCAAACATGATGTTATTATATAAATAATTTGAACTATACCATCTTTCACATGATTTTTATTTCAATTTTATTATTTTTGATTCATGCTATTATCAAATGCAAGATATGTAAGAAAAAACTTGTGTAGTTCAAATAGAGTAAGTGTATTGCGCTTACACCATGCAATCCTATATTCTTAGACATGAACATCTAAATTACTCTTACCTATGACATTAACCTCATTTGCATTTTTATTTAACAAAAGTAATTAACAATAAATTAATAAATTAAATTACTATTTGTTAATTTAATGCATTTTATATTTTTTTTACCAATGAATAATATTTTACGAGATAATTAGATTTTAAACTCCTAATGTTAAAGTTTACTAATATTCAAAATATAAGTCAAAAGGTTACATGGACAAGGAATACTAATCTGACATAATTATCTAGATAAAACATTCAAGCTCCTCATTCAAGGTCCCCCCCATTTTTTTGTAGGAAAAGATTCATCTGCATTCAATCTCCTCATTCCTTTACCTAATGGTGACGCCAAAGTCCCAACATATATATGGTTTCAATATATCAAATATGAGTCCTCCATTTCACCCTCACAAGGAATGGATAATGCTTTGGTTGACAAGGGAGGAGAAGTTAGTGAGGCTGAGGACCTACTCAGCCGCATAAGACTCCAAGAATTGTACATAGCCGCATCCTACTGCTATTTGTTATTTATTTCCTCATAAATTGCAATAGTCGTCTTCATCTCACAATCGCATTTCTCTTACCACGTTTCCCATCTCACATTTTCCATCATTTCTATTAGCTCCACCTATTTTCAACTGAAAAACATAAAAATATGGTAAAAGTACAAATCCTTTCTTTTCTTCCCTCTACTTGTTTTTTGCGTTTTCGTCACTCCCTCTCTCTCTCTTCCCTTCTCTTCTTGGCTCCTTCGAATTAGTTGCAAAAACGTTGCGGCTTTTTCTTTCTGGCAAACAGTGGCGCAAGTCAAATGTGATGGGAGGTGGAATTCCGAAGGATTTGGATCCCCTCCTTTTCTCATAAGAAAAGAAGGATCATTTCCTCTTGATCTTGACTGTCCAAATTCTTGGTCGGCCAAGATCAAACCATATCATTATTAAAATTAAAATTTAAAAATATTTCTCTCTCCCCTTCTCCTTTTGCATAACACTTTCTCATTCTCATTTTCTTCATCTCCCTTCACTATGTTTTCTCTCTTCTCCACCGCCGATAGTTGCTGTTCATCACCGCCCTCCACTAGTTCAACCAATGTCACCAGTTGCCCATAATGAAATCTTTTCCTTTTTCACTAATGAGCTTTGAATCAAAAGCTTTGCCTCCCCCAAAAAACTGTTATCCATTAACATTTTAGGCATACGATTGCTTTGAATCTAAACATGTCCAGCTTCATCTTTTATATTAAATCCAAAGAAATCAATCGTATGGGTTTGGCCCCAAATCTTTGCTATATTTCTTTAGCAGCGGAAGGACAAATCCAGATCATTGTTGTAAAGAAGAAAGAAATGGGTATGCTCTCAAATGGTTAATGGCTAAATCAATATGAAAGAAATGGACATTGAAGAGGTAGTAAGAAGAGTTAATCACCTGAAATGCCCTTGATTATGGGTTATTGTCCCCAGAAGGAATAGATGAAGGTGGTGGTGATTGAGGAAGGTATTGGTTTGGACTCTGAGATTTCATTCCTTTGGGTTCTATCCACCTTCTCAGAAATGGGAACATGATTGCAAAGAGAGAGAGAGAATGTGTATAGGGGAGAGATGTGGCTTGATCTTGGCCATCCAAGAATTTGGACGGCCAAGATCAAGAGAAAAGGATCCTCCTTTTCATTCGGAACCTCTCCTCTTCAGTTTGGATCCTGTGCAGTCAGACCTCTGACTGCACCGTTTTCAATTGGAAAATCTTGGCCTTCCAGCATTGATTGGACGGTTAAGATTTGTTCAAAAAAAATTTTATTTTGATATAAGTGCCATTTAAAAAAATTTTTTTTTAAATGAATCTTGACCGTCCAAATCAATTTGGACAGCCAAGATTTGACTGGATCCCATGCAGTTAGATCCCAACTGCATGGGATCTAGATCCTTTCCTCTTGCTTCAAACCGGTTAACTAGACGACCAACCAACTAGACCAACATGACCTGAATTTTACGGCGATAGCCTTGGATGAAACCTAAGGCAATTCATCTCTTAATGCCATCCGTATTCACTTTCGGTTTTCATTGGTTTATAGGATTCCATCCTATTGCATGTGTCCTATCAAGAGAGAACCTTCTTTTTTTTTTAATATTTTATTTATTTTAAATTATATATCGTTTAAGGTAATGACATAAAAATTAAGGAAGCTATTAAATAGTCTCAATTCTAGCAAAAACTAGTTGTATTTGACTAAATTATCTTTATTAAAGTAAATTTAAACTTTTGTTATTATTCTATTAAAGATAATAATAAATAAGGGTAATATGAAAAAAAATAACAATTAATATTTCATAGTTAATGTAAAACCGCAGATAATTTGAAACAAAATAAAACTCCTAAAGCGACAGATAATTTGAAACGGATGGAGTATTATAACAAGTTAATTATATAGAAATACTAATTTTATATTTTCTAATGTTAAAATATATCACTTGAAAAATTTTAAAGAGTTAGTCAATGTATTTTCTATATTAATTATTTATATTCAAATTTTAGAGTTAATTTTTATAAAAATAAAATTTTTTAAATATATCACGTGGATTTAAACGATTTGTCTTAAGATTATCAACAATGAATTTATTCTTAATTGATGCTGAAAGTAATCAAAATGTAAAAATTGAGTATTTGGAATATCATCAACTCAATATTCAATATTCATTACCCCTAATTTTATATGAGTTTTTACTTTTTAGTACCTAGAATACTTTAAATGTTGGTATAACAATTATAAATTTTGATTGAATTTAGATAAAACTTAATAGTTAATATATATTTCAAATTCAGATAATTAAAAAATGACCATTTAAGTGTCCATTGACTAATGACTTCTGATAAATTGTATCACCACATTTTTTCTTCTCTCATAATTTTTTTTATAGAGAAATGATATTAATTTGGTTTTACTTCATGCAATAGGGGATTGAGTCATAGTAGAGGAATTTAAAGTATTTAATAACATTTAAAATGTTAATTATGAAACATTCACAGTATTTTTAATGATACTTTTTTATTATTTATTTCACACCAATAATAAATATCTTATATAGGATGATAGTGTATATTTTGTTGCCGGTAAGAAATGATATTATATAAGATTTCAAATAATATATTAATATAATATCATATGTCATTAAACAGTGCGTCATACTTATGCATAATACAAGAAAACTTTTAAATAGTGCTTATAAAAAACACAATGTAGATAATTAAAAACATAGTCAAAGGAATTCCCTAATGAAGAGTAATAAGCCACAATAACAGGGTTTGGATCACTAGCTTCCCAAATCTTCAAATTTGTTGCATTATGTTGCTTTATGATGCAAATAATATAAAGGCCCATATTACACCTTCAGTTTTCAATTTTCACACTCTTAAAAATTAAAAAATTAAATAGAGATTAAAACAAAAGAGCCACTATCTCCAAGTCCAACAGTTTACAATCCATAAACGATAGATTAATATCCTGTTGTTATCTTTTTGTTTAAAACTGATGTTAACTTATATGGTTTTGGAACATATCGTAATAATGTAGTTGAACAAGATCATAAGTAAAGTGAGTTGGCGATCCTATACACCCTACATGAATATTCCAAAACCAGTAAGACAAACCAATAAGAAAGTAATTCGCTTTGTTGACAAGTACTTCTCCACAACCCATAACTGGTAAATATTTGATGATAGTTCATAACAGATAATTTATTTTTGACAGCACTATTGTGAACTAGCATGTTGAATTTAATTTAATTGTCAACCACTACAACAGTTAGCTATTAAGTCAAATTTAGTGGCAAATGGTTTGCTATTCCACGAGCAATCTATGCATGAACATCAACATACCTGCATCTGATCATTCCCACCAAAGCCTTGATACCACCTTCATTGCTTAGCTTTGTTTGTAACTTATCTAGATGCAGGAAGCCAGGAACACCAAAATTGTGATTATAATTATTCCCCAAGGATCAATTTACTTGACTATGTCCAAAATGGATCCCCTCTCCGCCCCAAAGAATACAATTGCTTGAATTTATACCATATACAATAATTTTTTCAAAATGAAGTTCAATCAGAATATTCATAATTTTTTCAACTACCAAGCTAAACAAATTTTATAAATTTATCAAATATAATTAAAAATGCAAATGATTGTATACTATAATACTACAAAATTTATCAAATGTATCAAATGTATATTGATAGATATAATTTCTTCAGATTAAGATAATGATTAAACAAAGGATATCAAATTTACTAGTAAAAAGCACAATATAAATGAAACTGTAAACCATCAAACTCCCTGGTAGCTTTCCAATAAAAAATATCCACCCTCGCAACTCTTCTTTCTTCTTCTTCCTCTATATTGCATGTCTCTTGTCTTTTAAAAAATAGAGGCTAATATGGTGAGTTCAAGAAATGCTCAAAACATAAATGAAGAAGAGGCACATGCCATGCAAGTGACATGTAAAATTAAATCACAGATTTTCCAACCTACAAATTTTATAAAATCAAAGTATCATAGTAATTTTATAGCCGCTGTATTAGCATACTTTTGCAATATGCAATTAAAATGTGTCCTTGGGTTACTTCATTTTTTTTTTTTATAAAAGAAGAATTTGTTTGAAGAAATAAGAGAGTAGTACAAGGGGGGGGGGGGGACAAGAAATCCTCCAAATGAACAAGCAATGCAACAGACTCCTTTTTATAGATCGGAA
>JASKGM010042583.1:0-22068 GCA_034509205.1 Ceratonia siliqua
CAAGTGTCCTATATATGATATTGTAGAAGATTTGGTAAGGTGCACTGAACCATTCATATCCAAAGTTATCCCTGCCCTCTCTGAGATTGTCAGAGGTAACCAAATCCATGTAATGAAAGAAGCCATCCACACAGGTCTTTCCTCTTCATGTTTGTCTTCTCAAGTGATGCACTATAACAAAACAGACATTCGCTTGAAAAGGAAGTTTCTGTCTCCAGCAGAAATGGAAGGGAGAAAAGCCCATACCACATACTGAACAATTTTTCCTCTTGTTCATCACAGATCTGATAAACTTTTGTCCGCATGTTTAACTCCCCAATCAACTCACTTATCCTCTTGTTGGTACTGTGGGGCCTCTAAATCCCTATATATATCAACTGTGTAACCTTACTCTTTCATAAGCACCAACTACCTCTAATTCATTACCCCACCCTGCATTCTAGCAGAATCACTCAGTTTGCCATCACTTTCCTGTTTCATCCTTATGGCTCCTCTCTTCTCTCTTCTTATATTCTCTCTCACGATTTCTTCAAGCAGTGCTCAGGGTCCACCTTCACCTGGCTACTACCCCAGCTCCAAAATTAATCCTGTCAGCTTTGATCAAGGGTTTAGAAACCTTTGGGGAACTCAGCATCAGAGACTAGACCAGGGCTCATTAACAATCTGGCTTGACTCCACCTCAGGTAAGCAAATCTGTCTCACGTGAGCTCCGTTTCATTTGTTGCAGCCTATTCTTTATTGTTTATTAAAGCCCATTCTTCATTATAATACCTTAGAACACACTCTTACCTGCACATTTTCTAAACATAGGGAGTGGATTCAAGTCACTGCACTCATATCGATCTGGATTATTCGATGCTGCAATTAAGCTTCAACCTGGTTATACTGCAGGAGTCATCACATCTTTCTACGTGAGGATTATTCTATATCTAAAGCTAATTTTGAAACTGAAATTCAATTTTTATGAGCAATTAGTTATTCATCCCTTCTTCTGTGTTCTGTCATATGGGATTTGTAGCTTTCAAACAACCAAGACCACCCAGGAAACCATGATGAAATTGACATTGAGTTCCTTGGTACTACACCAGATAAGCCATACGTCTTGCAGACAAATGTATACATCAGAGGAAGTGGAGATAGGAATGTCATAGGAAGAGAGATGAAGTTTCATCTTTGGTTCGACCCAACACAAGATTTTCACAACTATGCTATTCTATGGAAACCCAGTGAGATAATGTAATATTTTCATGCGTTGCTACGATCATAACTATAACCATTCATGAAACTTCTATTTTAAGATTTTTGTTAATCATGCTTTTACGTATATTACTTAAAATACTATTAACAAGAATTTGATTGGAAAGGTGATTTTATTTAAGAACCGTCTGTGGTGCCCCTTTTCAAAAATCCTATTAACTTTTTTTGACATTTGCCACTAAAGAGAGTTAGATAAATCATTCATAGCTTATTTATGGGAAGATGACTAGGATGCATCTTATTTTCACGTGAGCTGGCTGATGATTATTAAAAAATCTTGCTTGTGGAATCTGGTTTTTGTATGTCGCTTACTAGTTTGTCTTAATAATGGAAACAAAATATACAGATTTCTAGTGGATGATGTCCCAATAAGGAGGTATCCTAGGAAGAGTTATGCTACATACCTTACAAGACCAATGTATGTGTACGGATCAATATGGGATGCATCTTCCTGGGCTACAGAGGATGGAAAATACAAAGCTGATTATAGATACCAGCCCTTCATTGGCAGATACAAAATGTTCAAACTGCAGGGTTGCACTGGTGAAGGCCCTGCCTCATGCCAACCACCCTCCGTCTCACCATCTGTTTATGGCAGTCTGAGCCCTCAGCAATACGCGGCCATGCAATGGGTCCAAAACCATTACTTGGTTTATAACTATTGTCATGACCCTAGGAGAGACCACACACTTACTCCAGAGTGCTAGGGTTTGATTCAAGTTGGTGTTTTTAAAAGTTGCCTTTTACAATACTTGCATATTTTAGATATCAAAGGTTTGTCCGGGGGGTGGTTTTTGAGATGTCCCACTTGTTAAGTGTAATTGCAGGCGCAGTTGAGCGTCCAAGACCCCCCAAAGATTGGAATGTTTTTGTTGTTTCTGTAATTGTGTTGTCTATTGCTTTTGGTCATATTCCTGTTGAAATAAATTGATTTGGATGCATTTGCAATACGCGTCCGAGCCATGACCTTGTCCCCTTGAAAGCAAGCCGTTTGAAGGAACTTTCTGATAGATTTGCGTTGCTGACACTAGACCAATTATTGTTCAATCTGTGATGCCATGGAAATAGGTAAATTCTATTCTGCTATTGTCAGTGAATCGGGCACACACTAATTGCATGTGTATATATTTCCAATATTTCTGAGCACACGGACAAATTCAAGGTTGATGATGAGATGTGGCCTATCTTTTCTCTGCGCTCAAGGACAAAGTAAACACTAAACACAACAAAGACAAGCTTAATCACACATACGGACAAGTTAGTAACTTAACTAATTAAAAAAACAGTAGAAGTAACGAAACTCAAAGTTAGAGCATGCAATCTACTAGTTTTAATTGCATGTTTCTGGACTACACATATATATAATGGGGAGTAGAAAGAGTCCGAATTGATAAAGCAAAACTTGCGCTCCTTATCACCGAACTTTCTTCTTTTTCAATCGCATCTTGGTCTCGTCCTTAGAATTTCAATCTGATCTTGTGAATTACGAGAAACTTTACATTGTCCTACTCCCTTGTCTACTTGTGGCATTGTCAAATGAGATCACATTAAATTAGGAAATGGCATTGAATTGTGGTGATTAGGATTGATATTTGATAACGAAAAGCATAAGCACTCAGGAAAAGAAAACAGCACTGATGAAGCGAAGATAGCGCCCCATGTTTCTTGATCATCTTGTATAATCTTATCTATCACTTCTCCATCTATATTCACATCTATTATTATTGCATTACATGCTAGGAGTCTGTGTTTATCATTTAATATTGTATTAAATTTGGGCCCAGAATTTACTGGGAAAAACAAAGTCTGTGTTGACGAGCAAAGTGCCCAAAAAAGAACGCACTACCTAGCCCATGAAAAACAAAGGCACTAGCTGCCACCTTGTTTGTGAATCGTGACATTAATGAATAATGATTCCCACAAGTCTTAAAACTATGTGCTGCCCAATCTTCACCACTCCCTCCTCAAAATCAAATTCACATAAAAAGTAGCATTTATAAAGTTCTGACACAACCATCTTCACTCATTATTTCATTCTCCAACCTTTACCCACTTTCCATATTAAATGAACAACTCTACACACTGCACTGGATTTTACAATGCTTTCTCAATTATTAAAAGCATTTCCTCCCTCTTTACTGTTTACACCAAAAATGATTTTACAAAATTGACTGCCCTCCAACATTATAATCCCTCTATTGTATTTGTACCCCCAATCAAGATATTTCTATGCACCCTTATCCAATCAGTGCTCGCCATATCATCAACAACCTCTCCACCTCACCAAAGTAAAATCTATTAGCGTGGTCCTTTGGACCCCACCGCCACCTATAAAATTCCATCTCTAAAGTGCTAGCAACTAGCAAGTAGCAAGCCAAGGAGACAAATCCCAGCTGTCTTCCATTCTTATTATTATATTGCCCATGCAGGCTGCAGCGTAGAGAAAAATAGAGATATGGAGAGACCGCCTCAATTCTCATTCCCTGTCAAATGTCTCCTCCAATTCCGATCCATCACGTGTCAATGCCCGATTCGCCCGAAACCCTTGATCTCTTCTTGTAGGACCTATATACAGCTTCTCGCTCAAAGCCTGTAGCATCTGCCACGTGGCATCACCTTCTTCGACCTGATTGTTGAAAAGTAGGGCCCGCCTTGTCTTTGGGTCCCACAGGTTCTTCTGTATGCTAGTCAGATTCGTCGCCTCCACGTGCTCCAGGATCCTACCCAATTTCCCCACATCTTTCTCCGCCACCGTGAGTGATATCTCCGGCCACCTGACCGCCGACTGGAAAGATAGCCGGATGCCGTCGGCGATAATGACCGGCACGCATCCCAAGGCAACAGCTTCCACGAGTCTGGGGCTCCACGGCGCCCACCCCAGCGGGCACAGACAGAACACTGACCGAGCAATTTCTAACTGGTAACCTGCGAACCTGTGCCTCTGCAGGTAAAATCTTCGATCGCCGTTGAATTTCCGCCATATCACCGTCCGCACCCGCCTTTAGAAATGCGAAAATGGATGACATAACGTTAAGGTCAACTCGCCAAGGGTATTAAGGTAAATTGGTCAAAAAACGAAAGCAGATAATCCAACAGTAGCAGAGTTTGATTAAATGGATTGAAAATTCTTAAAAACGAATGGTGAGATTCATTACTTGCTGTAAAACCGTCCACTGACGTTCTTGGGATGGACCTCCATTTTGCCCCTGAAGAACACCCAAATGTCTCGCCGTCCGTTCACCGGTTCTTTTTCAAGCGTATTCCGCACGCGTTCTGGTGAAACGTAAGGTGGTATTACCACATTCTCAACTTCTTGGCATGGATGCTTGTGCTGAACACCAAAAGTCTGTAGAATGATCGACTTCTTCAAGATTTCTGGTATCCCATCTGCAATCGCCACGTCCTCCTTCACAAATCCAAAACAAAGTAAATTTTTTAAATCACAGAAGACGCTTCCAAAATTTATAGCTCAGAATGTAACCGAAGAATGATTTCAAACAAAATATATAAAACGCCAATTTCAGCAAGTTGGGGTGGGGGTTGTGCACCATTAACTATGCTTACACACCAAGGTGTGAAAACAAGCACCGAAGTCGTGGGAAGCGACAAAGACGTGGTCCGATCCTTGGCTCCGATTCCAGAATGGGTATTCAGAGAAGATGAGTTGCACTGCGGAGGAAATGAGAGACCGCGCGTGACCAATCGCCGGGAACCCATTAACGGTGCTGAAGTTGCAAGAGACGTAGACGGGTACGAAGAAGAAGTCAGCATCGTATGGGTCAAATGTCCGCACTTCGCTCGTCAACAGCGCTCTGTGAATGGCCACCTCCGACGCAAATAAATGACTGCTACACCTCTCGTTTGACAGCCAGTCGGTGTTATATTTCGGAGGCAAATCGTAGACAAAAATCTTCAAATTCTTCAGTAGTCCTGCAACGACCGCGTAGAGATTAAGGGGGGGGGGGGGGGGGGAAACAGTGGATCAGCTATACGAAAAAATTTGCAAAATTTTGAGCTAAAACTAATGCTTACAGATTTGTGTATACCTTGTGTGATTAGAGGTTGTTGTGGAGCTGTGATGTTGGTGGGTTCAAAAAGAGCTCGAGATACAACGCCGGATTTGGAGTTAGGGACATGGGTTTTGTCGAAGGAGGTTGGTTTACTCTGGGGATTATTGGTAATGAGATAGGAGGTGAAGAAATAGAGCGATAAAGAAAGCCAGAGAAGCCATTTGTAATATTTGTAAAAGCAGGTCTTTTCTTGTTGAGGTCTGACATGTTTGGGGAGGAACTTCATCCTGAGATAGAACCCCCTGTTCTTTGGGGGTCTTTTCTGCTCCACCATGTCATTTAAAATCAAAGAAAAACCCACCAGATGTGGAGCGGACGAAAGCTAGAGTAGCGCTGTAGCAGTAGTAGTTGAGAGAGGGCTTTCAGAATCCGGTGAGGGAAGAAGTGGAGAAGAAGAAATAGTGATAGGAGAGGGTAAGAGTTTGTTAGAACTTGGTTTTTGCACCCAAAAAAATAAACAAGTGGGGGGAATAATGAATACGTTCAAACGAAAATCGTTGTTCGTATTTGTTATTTTTTTCTTACAGGGCCTGTTTGAACGAGTTCCGACTCTTGTTTAATTATTGAATGGGCAATTTTCAAAAGAAAAAAATAAAATAACAGCAGAAACTATTGAGCAAAGAGAGATAGAGATGGGTTTGAGACATCATTGATCTGTGTCACCGTGTCCGACCAATGCTCGTGCTTTGTGTGGTATTGCATGAGATGAGATAAGATTGTGATAAACATAGTCTTAATCAGTGTAACATCATCATCAACATCTGTCTGATCATTCTCGATGAATAAACACAGCTACGACAGCTAGCTAATGACCTAATATCAAAGTGCTTGGAAACCGTAGATTGGATCTGATCATGCAGTGCAAGACACAAAACAAACGACAGACAGCTGCTGAGGAAGGTGGCTTTTAATCTAAGAATTCCTTTTTTGATGTTGTTTTTAAATCAATTACCAACACATATAAGATTAGGAAGTAACTTAAATACAATAAAATTACTGAGATGGAGTGGTACATATTCTCTGGAAGCCGAACAGTTGGACAGTTGGACAATGGATGAGAAGGACGCAAAGCAAAACTGAAAAGTTTCTGAACGAAAAGGTAGTGGATGAGTGGATCCTCCACACTTTGGTTTATACTTTATAGAGTACCTAGATTTGCATGATATCCAATCACTAAATATAAAGCCTCTGCTCATAAAAGGAGAAAATCAGTGTTAAATTCCACCTTCTTTTTTGTTGTCGTAAAATTTACACTACGTATGTTCAAAATGGAGGTATAAACGAATGGATTAAGGTTGTCAGAGAATGATGTTGGGCGAAGACTTGATGGTTAAGTTAGAAAGATGGTTGAAGTAGAGATAAAATAATAGTCTTTGGGTGAAGAATTTGTAAGGTGGGTTGTGTAGAATCTAGATTACATAAAAATGTCAAGTTGAAGGTGTGGTTACTATTTTAGGATGATAGAAGCAATTAGTGCAATGACCTCACCTATAGTAATAAACTAAAATATATTTAAGTGGCATCTGGCTAGATTACATGTAAATGTCAATTGCTAATCTCATTATGTGGTGTTTTGATCCAATCAAATTCTCATATAATAATAATACCTATTGCTTAATTTATCTCAAATTAGAAAAATATCCCTCATGTACCAATGTCTTCAAGCAAATACATATTTAAATTGGCATTTTTCAACTTTTAACATCAAAGGCAAGTGGGGTCAATATTTTGTCCTCATATATTTATTGATCTTTTCAATAAGCCACAAACATATAACATCACAATTTTAAATATATTCCTATCATTTGACCCATTCACTTATAAACTATTTTGTTTATTTCATCGTGTAGAATTACTTCATAAAACTTAAGTATGCTAGTTTAACTAAAATCCAATAATTCTATAACAATTTACAAATAATTGAGCTAATTTTCTTTTCCCAACTCTTTAAATGATTTTTATTGGTAAAATTTTGTTCATCTCAAGCTAATTCAATAATTATCTAGAAGTGGATGTTCTAATAGTAGCTTGTGAAGGAAGAGACGTTAATTATTCCCTAGCCACAATAGAGGATGACGAAAGCAGAGGAAGAAAAGTGAGAAGGATGATATGGTTTCCACAATTTAAAAGTCTCGTACACGGCAAGTTCATAAAATTTCTCCTTTAGCTGCAGATATATCATATATGTAAGAAGAAGAAAAACAGGGGATAGAGGAAATGTTCAAGTTAAAAGGAATGAAGGGCTTTTGCCCCATCAAAGAAGCTGTTTCCTATCAATTTGTTTACACAGGACAGAATGAAATAGGGAAATTGATTGGAAGAAATGTGTGGAAAGAGTATTTGAGATAAGCATTCAAAATACAATTAGATTACTTGTTTGAGTAGCCAAACATTATGCAAAAATGCGTCTTGCCCACGTTGCCATCAATAGACATCCAATATAGTTGCAGTGTCCAGCTACCACTAAATTCAATCAATAACCAAAAACCATAGATGTCTCTCATCTTGGACTGGGACCCCATTCAGTGTGGCTTTCGGTACACTTTTTTTTCTCCTGATGAATTAATAAATTTGGTTCAAGGAATTAGCTGTTGTCTCTTTCCCCTCCTCTTCTTTTTTCTTAAAAATTGTCTCTTTCCCTTGTTGATTAAGGCAATAGGCGAGGCCCAAGCATTTAAAGGAAACCTAAGCCAATTCAAAGTCTTCCATTGGCACAGCTAGCTTTATTAAACACTCATTAATTTTCCATGTTGAAGACATAAATAAAAGTGGGTAAAAGAAAGATAGGTTCCGTCCCTTCTTTATTAATGGGTGACCCATTGGCGATGATATTTCAGATGAATCTGAGGACTGAATGAATAGAACAGTAACAATGGTAGGAGGAGGGTCCCGCTATGCACATCACCTGAACCTAAATCAATCTCATAATTCATTACTCATTGTTACAAATACTGTGTTTGCGAGGTGCCAATCACAAAGCATCAAGCCATGGTTTCTTTCTGGAGAAGTAACGCTTTCCAATGTCATCATGAGTTTCATTAGAAAACAAAAGCTTTTCCTTTCAGTTTCGATTTCAGCATCATGATTCATGGCCGCCTTGAATCTTCCATAATATTGCTTTAAGTTTGGTCCAACTCTGTTAATCTTTTATGATATTGCTTAAGATAATAAAGTCTAGTTTGGCGACAAATTTAGAAACTTCTCGCTTCCATCTCCACCCCCCACCGAATCCAACACATGTTAATTAAGGATGTTTTACTGCCTTATTAATTAAAGACAATTAGTCTTAATACTGAGTCTCCCTCTCCCTCCCAAACTTTTATTTACAATTTACGTCAACTTATTCTGCCTCAGCTTGCCATTTTGTGCAAAACTATGACCCTACCATAAGTCTCCGTCTTTCAAAATTAATTATTTTGGAGGACCTGGCCTATGGTGACTGTTAGTTTTCTGGGATAATTCAAAAATGTTATTTTCTTGACAATTCAACCAGTGATATATATATATATATATATATATATATATATATATAAAGGAAAATTTTGACATGGCTATAACTTTCACACGTCACCAGCCAATTCATAGAAAAAACAAGCTCTAGCATACAGACAAATTAGTTTAAATCATAGAAAGTAAAACATAACAAGCCCTTATTATGATGCATCTTTTTTTTGTTTTGAGAAAAAATGATGTTATTAGAATTCATAGGCTATTGCGGTTTAGCGTTATTCAGATTGATTAACCACTAAAACGAATCATATGTTATTGATCAACCAGTATAGTTGAGAAATAAGAAATATATCACCCAAAAAATAAAAATAAAAAGAAACTTGGACTACCCCTTGAGAAGAAAAAGTCTTCTAATATTCCTCTAAACTGCAAATTTAGTAATTGAATAGTTGTTAAACAATTGTACAACACACAATTGAAACATTTGTGGTGAAAAACAAAAAATAGGTATAAAGTTGAACGAGCCAATAAAAAAGAAGTTGCAATATAACTATTTAATATACGTTAGACGGTCATCATACAATTGCATTATGTACAATTACGTATCGATTATACGTTATCTTATTTCTTAGTTGTCCCTCAAGAAAAAGGAAAATTAGGACCACTATTGTTTTTTTTGTTTTGTTTTTTTATTCACATGCCTTGAGATAAGAGGAAAATGGCTATTAACGGCCATTTTCCTCCTTGATCCAATCATATTGTTAATGTTATCAAGTTGGCACGTTGGAGTGATAATAAAGATCACTCCAAAATAAATAAATAGAAAGAAAATATATTTATATTATATATTAATCCAATTAAATATTCTTCCTGCAGAAAGATATCATCTTTAGTATATGAACGTGATGTGGGGCTTGCGCTGAATCCTAAAACAAAAGCCCTTATCCCCCAACATTTGTTTATGCGTTGACCCTACTGCTCTGCGGTATGAGCTGTTAGCACATGGTGACATAGCGAATGCCCCAAAGATAGAACATGTTCTCATGTTTATGTGAGATGCAAGAGAGAACGAGCTGAATTGGAATATTCTTATTCAGAAATAAGAATTCAATTCATATTTTCCATGTAAAATGTGTTTTCATTGAAATGGGGTAGAAAGTATTTATCAGATATGTGGCTCAGAATGGAAACTGGATCCCAGTAGATTCTCAAGTATGAAACTAATGGGTCTGCTCGAGACTTGTCAATAACTAGCTTCAAGTGCTGAGATATTAGTTTTGGGAATTGTAGCAGCATCTGGTAAGTGGTAACCAATCGTTGTTCCATCTGAATAGGCTCTTGTAATAGCACAACATTATATCCGATTTAGTACAATATAGCCAACTAAGAGAGCTCAGTGGCACTCCTGTTGAGTAAACGAGTATACTGAGAGGGCCACAAGCAGAAACCATCATCATGGTGTTGAGAAGCCCGATTCTTTGGCAACAGGAACCCACTTGGGTAGCATTGAGCTTGGTTGGGTTGAAGATGGCCGGCACCCCATTCTGACTCAGTTAATGCGTTCATCCCGAAGTGCATTAGGGAGGGGCCGGTTTGAGATTGGAGAAGATAAAGGGAGGAAATATAGAGCGAGAATAAGTAGAAGAGGGATTTGAAAAATGGGTACATTACAATTTGGGAATTTACAGGAAAATTTCTTACATGGGTTTGAGCAAGGAGGAAGCAAAGGGGTTGTGTTATTGGGCTGAAGCGCTACCCAGGCCCTAGTAATGGGATTTGGACAGACATGTTGGATTGGGTACAATTAGGACTCAAGAGTAGACCTTGGGCCGAACGTCAAAGAAAATGAAGTTAGAAGGAGCAGAGTGAGTGAATGGAGAAGCAAAGAGTGGGTGGGTTGTGGAACCGTAGAGAAGTAGAACTAGAAGAAGCCAAGCCAACTGGCAACTGGCAACTGGCAATTGGCAAGGGGATTTGCAGGTTTGAACCACACATAATTTTTCTCGAGGGGACCACCACATCAACAAAATAGTTTGAACCGGAACAACTCAGGACATGACACGTTTCCACTTTCATCTCAGTCTTCAAACTTGAAAGCCAAACTTACGCTAACCATGACGTCAACTCCTTGACTTTTGTCTTCTACTCGCATTTGTCTACTGTACATGTCCTTCATCTGTAACCCTGAACTTTGAACAGTTAATTAAAACAACCTTCATTTGGATTCTTTACATATATTTTTAAACGAACAAAAATGACATAGTATATAATATATAACTTCATTTTCGCTATTTAACTGTTAAGTTTCTTATGTAAAATTAACGGTATCAGTTTCCTATAATATACCTAATAATAATAATTTCAACATTCCATTGTTCTGGTGTGTTATTAATGTTAATTATTTTTTCTACGGTTACTATTCATGGTTGTGATGCGTCTAAGAAGAAAACAAGTGTTGAAGTGATAATGTTGTTGGACTTGTCGGCACAAAATTAAAGAAGTATCTGAGTTTGAAAAGACGAAGCCAATTGTTGACTATATTATTTTCTAGTGTTCATGCATCTCATGGAAGAGGCTTCCCTCTAGCCTCTATGAGACTATCACTCTTAATTATCGTACCAAATTTGAAGAAATAATGACTTCCTACCTCCTTCTATAACTGTCTTTACTCCTTCCACAAGTTCAAACCCAATAACTGATAAGGGGCTGCCGGCTGCGTCCACACACGTCGTTACACGCAACCACCAACCTACACATATATATGGTTGCTGTAGTACTTTATGTATATAACATCATCACCATATACGAGAGGGCCTTTTAAAATCAGGCAACCAAACAAGGGTACTAGAAAATTAACAAACACTTCATTTGTTAATTAGTGATTTTAATATTACAATAATGCATAGGATTCTAAAATATTACAGCATACAAAGTTTAATTTCCTGCTTAGTTTGCCAACCCTTGAGAAAGTAAGATCGAGCAGCATTTGCTAGCTAGCTGTTTCTTGAGAGTCAATGAAGATGACTATGACACTTGTCTTCTTAATCAATTCATTAAATTGCTTATGAAAACGATGAAATTATATATTAACTGAATTCGAAGATAAAGGTCCACGATCGATCGGTACTTAGATTATTAATGTGCAGTGTTAGGTATTTTTCTATTAATATGCAAACATAGCTTGATGAATAAAACATAATTTCAATGTAGAATGTGCAAATGGCAAACTTAATATTAGTTGTTGATATATTTGTATAAAGTCTACAGTTGTAAATCTACAGTCATTGATTAATTTGTTGGTAACTATAAGAAAACATATCATGCATATCATATATAGAACTCCATTTTCCAATTCAAGAATATTATCTGCCAAAGAATAGCTAATGAAAGTATAAATTAATTTCGTCCATGTAAGATTAATAAATTTGATTATTTTCTAATCAACTTAAACAATGTTTTGCCTGTTAATTTAAGCATTTGGGCCCTGAACAATGTACTTATATTGGTTCTTATTAGAAGCTATATTAGGACACTAGAATTTGGTTAACTAGCCTTTTTGTCGGCATCGGCTTATATATGCAATCAATGCCATGGTAAACCTAAGTCTGATACTAATAATATTGAATATAGAACCCTGGTTCTGCCCCATATCCTGCCACCAGATTGATGCTGCTGCTTTTGATCTGCTTGTCACAACTTTATACAGTACCACATTATATAAAAGGACTGAAATTTTGGGTACACAAGCAAGAGATTTAGTCCAAATCAAATACATAGCCCCTAAACCTTATAGTCATAGACATGCCTATATGTACTGTTGACCTGAATATTTATTATTATCTCATCTTCTCCTTTTTAACTTTCCCAGGGAAAGCAAAAGAAAATTTCGAGTATGTACAAAACTAGAAGAAGAAAGAAACAGTGAAAAACAAACTGGGTTGGGGCCGGCCGGTGGGCGCAAGATTATGTCCATTATGTGGCGATCGATGATTATAAGTGGAAGGTGGAAAGTTCAATATGGCGATAGTGATTGCCTTATAATTATTAGATATATAATGGTCAACGATAAGTGTTACTGTAAACAATCACTATGGACAATGATATAGCTAGAAAGTGCATGCAGTGAACAAAAATGCAGGTAATATATATAGCTAACAAAAAGAAAGAATTGTAAAGCCAGCATATCTTTCTAGATCCCTTTGCCTACCCTTTTGTGATTATGTTGCTTTAATTTAATCTATCTATATATTATAAAGTTTACTTTAATTATTTAGATGTAAAGTGTTTTACTTTGTTAACCATAACAAAATTAATTGCCCTGCATGAATATGATTTATGGTAATGGCCTAATGGGATTGCCACACCTACTTCTATCTGGCAAATGTATATATATCATACCCATGACTCTGAAGTCTGAAGGAATAGTCCGATGCGGATCCAACAGACAAAGAGGATAGAAATATAATATTAAACTGATTATGTTGAATATATATAACGCATTTAATTAATTAATAAAAAGCTTATCTTAAATATTCTATAATTTGGAGAACTGCAGATCCTGCATAGGTGGTTGGCAGAACTACGCTTGTAGAATCACGTTAGCAATGACACACCTGAGTTCATTAAATAAATTAAAGCATTATACCATCATAGTATTAAGTTGTTTAAGTTATTTAAAGGATAAGACGAAAAAGAATAAGAAAGGGGGAAAAAAAAGTAAAGCTTCTATATCGATTTAAAAAATTGACCTTAGGATATATATAAGATGTTCTTAAAGTATATATATCCTGGAAGAATATATCTATCATTATCACTCTATCAGTATTTGTTGTATCGGGTTATGTTCATTTGTTACGGTTCACAACTACATTTTGTTTTTTAGTTATCTACTTATATATATTTATCCACAATTATTATGCATCACTTGAAGGATAATATAGTTTTTAAGCATATATTGGTTTTAAAAAGAAGGAAGAAAGCGAAAACACCAAAAGTTATACTAGCTCAATATATGCACACCCTTCTGTATGTGCTGGGCGTTTTTCTTTTAATTTTGTTATTTTAACTCTCTTATCTTCTCTCATCTTCATCTCTGTCACAACTAAAAATTCTGAAATATAAGATGAGTGGATTAATAGCAGGTCGAATATTCACCATATATATAGTATGATCAATTCGAATCTCAGCTTAAAAACTACTATTGATTTGTTTCATCTGCAATTAATAAGTGCAATGCTACGAAGCAATTTTATTTATTTATTTTTGGTCTGAAAAGCTTAGCTATTAAACTATTCACAACGAGTATAAGCAATTCAAATCATTATATTAACTGCACGTTCACCCTTAAAACTACTGTAATAGATCCTATAGATCTCAAGTACGGATCTCAAATCTGATGGCATAGACTTCTTTCTCCCCTTCTGTACAGGGATCGATATTCATTTAACTAACTATAAAGAAGAAAAGGATATATATATATATATATATATTCATATTAAGAAGAAAAAATTGAAAAAGAAAAGAGAAAGAATTATCAAGTTACAGAATGACGAGCACTAGGGGCCAGGAGGTTCTTCATCTTATGGCCTACGAAATCGAGTAGGGTCTTTGAGTTTGGAGAGAGTCCTTAGGTCTCTATTACTCTAGGTCGTCAAGCAACACAATTGCAAGGATCCCCCCAGTAGGAATGTTTTAATGTGGCAGGACAAATCTGTGAAGAATTGTCGGTGGCAACACAAGGATCCCCCCAGGAGGGGGTGGTAGGTTTTAAATGGCAGTAGCACTGAGTCTTCAGCCATACGGGAGGACTAGAAATTTTCTGCATCATTTGGTCCGTGTGTTTGGAAACTGTCACAATTAACTGGTAGCTGTAGCTATCAATTCAATAGATCTGCTATGTTTCTTTCTATATGACAACTTTGGATGCTTTCGAGACTGAGAGAGGTTTCATATGGGGGTAACGTTGAAGATTACTTGGAAAGCTCTATCAGCGTATAGTTAATTGATTATCCGTAAGTGTGGAAATTAAACTATACGCCATTGCTTTCGTTTTGACTAGTGCATCTCTCTATTAATAATAAAAATATTTTTGACTGTCCAAAGTCCTTATCATATAAACCACAAGCACTACCCACCAAAGTTCATTTAGAATGTGAGACTTCGGATCATCAAAGAAGTTACGGGATACGCAAGAGGCCATCAGAGAGAGAGAGAGAGAGATGGGAAGAGCTCCTTGTTGTGACAAGGCGAATGTGAAGAAGGGACCATGGTCTCCAGAAGAAGACTTAAAGCTGAAAGAGTACATAGAGACGCATGGGACAGGAGGGAACTGGATTGCTCTTCCTCCGAAAGCTGGTAAGCTCAATCAGAGAAATGTAAAGCTCTCTCATTTTTGAAAAATGCTTGACTTAGTAGAGTTGACGTACCCTTTTACTGCGAGATATCATATTCTATCTTTTGCTTCTCTGTTTGAACTTTGCTCTAAATATTCTTCAGGCCTAAAGAGATGTGGGAAAAGTTGCAGACTGAGATGGCTTAACTATCTCAGGCCCAACATTAAGCACGGAGAATTCTCTGATGAGGAAGACAGAATCATTTGCAGCCTCTATGCTAATATTGGAAGCAGGTACTACCATTTTATGTACGAGTCTACTATCACTAAATCAATTTTTGCTCTTTCTGACCAAAATCTAATCTGAAAATTTTCTTTCCCCTTTTCCTTCTATTATCAACTAATCCTCTGGTGAAGTGTTGAGTAAATCTATCCAAAAGGGGTAAAAAGAAGATGAAGGGGTGTGGGAGAGAAAAAAAGGATAATAGCTAGGTTTTTTCCATTTTGAAAACCATGTAATTTTCTGGAATCTGCCTAAATATGGATAGTTCTTCCGCATGCATGCCAAGTTTAGATCTAGCACCAGCATCTACTTACACAGATGTTTTGTTAAGACATACAGTTTCTTTTCCTTGCGGAACTTAGCTTCATCAATAACTCTTTACAGGTGGTCAATTATAGCTGCTCAGTTGCCAGGCAGGACTGACAATGATATCAAGAACTACTGGAACACCAAACTAAAGAAAAAGTTAATGGGATTGCTTCCTGCATCTCATCAGAGGAAACTTCCATTTCAATCCTCCCATGAAAACCCACCATTTCCTTCTTCTCAATCACTGTCATCGTCAATGTACAGAGACTGCAGCTCTCACTTCAGCCCAGCAACTATATCTTTCACGGGCCATGAACCCGTTTCTGTTGGCACAAGCTGCACGACAACCTCTCTGGCGACCCATTTCCCTTGTTTCCGAAACCAAGAGTCCTTGGCTAGTGTTAGTCCCATGCAATATTATCCTATCAGAGACAGCCTGCTCATGTTTTGGAGTGAAGGAAGTTGCAGTTCATCTGATGGGAGCTGTAGTCAGATCAGCCATGGCAGAGAGATCAATCAAGAGGAAATGGGTATTCAGAACTATACGTCCAGTGGTTTTGAAGAATATAGCAATAAGTTTATGCTTAGCTACGGCAGCAATAATGGAGGTGAAAATATTAACCAGTGGGCAGAAAAGCCAAATGGGTGTTTTGGGCAAACCCCATTGGATTATGATCTTGAGGACATTAAGCTACTGATTAGTAGTAGTAGCAGCAGCAATA
Source organism: Ceratonia siliqua (assembly GCA_034509205.1). Lineage (NCBI taxonomy): Eukaryota > Viridiplantae > Streptophyta > Magnoliopsida > Fabales > Fabaceae > Ceratonia > Ceratonia siliqua. The sequence goes on from JASKGM010042583.1 coordinate 16,423, forward strand.
ATGGCTATAATGGCTATAATGGCTACTTCAATATTAAGATTGATGAAAACAAGACAGAGGAGAAGGCCATCTACTACTACTGAGTGCAACTGATGACTGACTGTAAGTAAAATCAGAAAGATATGATGGGGGTAAGGGGCATGGTGGTGGAGAAGGTTCAGAAGAGACTTTGAATTTAATGAAGCACTTCTTATTTTGACAGTACATGGTAAAAGCTTTTTATATTTTCATATTTTGTTGTATATGGTTTCGGAAATTAATGATGACGATGATGTTAGATTTTTGTAAGTATCCTCTCATTGCAAAGTGCAACCCCCCAATCAGAATTAACGTTATGAGAACTAAAAAATGTTTTTTATGGTACCAAAAACTTGAGAAGAAAAACCAATTTATTTTTTTGTAGTGCAGCATTTTGTAGTTGTGTATATATGTTTATCTATATATAAATGAATGTATCTGCATATGCATAGTAAGTTAATTAGAGCAACATATTTTTGATGAAAAGGTAGGGACAGTGCTTAGTTAATAAAGGAAGAATCTGCCCTCATCATGTTGTTTTTCCTCTTCGTTCAACATTACAAAGGGCACTTCTGACCTTATCACAAAGGATAGAATACCACTTGTCAGAAACAGCAATAGTCAACATGGAAACTTGTTTACCACAAACATCAATTAATCTTAACGAGGATAAAAAAACAAAAAGTAACGATTGGCCAAAAAAGAAAGAGTATGATGGTGGCAAAACTTTGGAGTCTTGTATAAAGTTCAAGGACTAACAAAAGCCGTGAGCTTCTGAGTTTGTGCGATTCATATTTCATTTGTTGATAATTTGTATTGAAAAAAATAAAATGTATGTTATCAGGATGGGGACACTCCCCTGCAGCCTCAAAAGTTGTGGCTGCAGGGGAGTTTAGAAATTTGTTTAAAGTTTTTATTAATAATTTTTATTTTATAAAATTAATTAATTATATATTTATAAGATATATTTTTATTAAAATTTTTTAAGATATTTTTATATTTTTTTAAAATTTTGTAAGTTATAAATGAATCATAAAAAAAATTATAGATAAATAGTAAAAAAATTTTAAAAAAAATTTAAAAATATCTTAAAAAATTTTAAAAAAAATACATAAAATAAAAAATAATTAATTAATTTTAAAAAATAAAAAAAATTTAAAAAAAACATAAAAAAAAATAAGGTGTGGCTATAAGATACACACACCATATCAGATCCTCGTAATTGTACTTTTTGAAAAATAATTAAAATTATTTTTTAATTGATTTTTTATAATTATATTTTACTAAATAGGAAAACCTCATCAGCGATGACGATTTGTGTTAGGAAAGTTGCCGTCCCTTATGGCGACTTTCTTTCTTTATATATGTTCTTTTCCAATACCCCCGACCGGCCACCACATTATCACTCTCTCGCACAGTGATCCTCCCTCTTACGCCCTGCAAAACTTTATCATTATTAGTGATGACTTTCTTACATAAATAATCATGTGGAAAACGATCCACTTTCTACTAAGTAATCTCAATATATATAAATAATAAAAAGTTAGCTTGTTGCTTACGTGAAAGAAAATACTATTCATTGGAAAATAGTTTTTAAAGAGTTTTGAGAACCAGCTAATTTGAAAAAGTGTAATAATGAGTATTCAACAATAATGTATTTTATTTATTTATTTTTATCATTTTACCTTACTGGATAGCTCATCCCTTCTTAGAATAGAAAACCAAATAGGAAAATATATAACAGAATCAAATTCCGTAGATATTTCTGATTGTGATTGCTTGCTTCAGTCACTAATTCAGTACCCTATATATATAGCCTCATTCTACTGATATCGGTCATATTATCATTTTTGTAGGCACCTATCCGCTATCCCTTACATTCTCTTGTGATTTTCCGTCCATTTTCATGCACAAAGATGGGGGGATAAAAGAAAGAAGGATAGAGTCAGTCTAATATATTTACTAATGCATTTAGGGAAGAGAGATAGAATAACAATGAGACAATTTAAAAGTCAATTAATGTTGACATAATATTATTGTTCTTAGTTGGGAAGCAGTTCAAAAAGGCTCCAAAATTATGCAAGATTTCTGTCAGAGTATGTCCTTGTTCAATTATCAAATCATTGTCACACTTTGAATTATTTTTCTCAAAACAATAATATTTTAGTCTCTCCTAACCAAACAAAAGCTACGACAGATCTGGAGAGACTGAGGCAGCATAGTGTTAATTCTTTCTTCTGATATAAATTATAAAAATTTTAATCACTATACTATAAAGTATAAACTGAGGAGTGAATAAATAAATATATATCTCTTGTCCTGGGAATGTCTTTTCCTGAGAAGTGTAAAGGTCAAAAAGTGTGGCCCAAGAGTCTGACATATTAAATAGAACTAAAATAAGTGCAACTTTTGTTTTGTTTAATCAATTATTAAGAAGGTATTAGTTGTCAAGCGTCAACAAACAAGAAGGATTAACAGAACCTGGATAATTGCATAGCCATTGGAATTAGGAGGCATGAATTTCCATCCACTTTCCTAATAAGAGCCAAGCCAATATGTATTATTAAATTAGAAATTCTATCTTGGATCCGTATATAATTAAGTAGCTGTTTTAGATCTTAACCATCCAGCTGGTGGAATCTGATTGACCATTGTCTACGACCTATGGTCATCTGGTTTGTTCAATGGACAGAGTTTCAACCTGTTCAATATTCATAGAGTACTTTTCTACATAAACAAGTGATTTAGTGCAAACCAAAACAAGCATTTCTAACATAAAGAATTACGTTCATACAAACAGGTTGAAAAAAGTAATCAAAAGCAATTTGACCAATCTCTCCACGGGGAAATTTTTACTGCCGACAACTTAATATGACTACTAAACTCTCTTATTCTCATTGAGTTTGGACCCCACTTATTACTAATTGCTACGGATATTAATTTGTATTAAAACAACTGATAAATGATTAATAAAGAAAAAAAGAAAAAGTTGATATATACTAGTAGGTATGTGCATAGCTGTTAGTGCAAGCAAATTTTAGCTTAATGTAAGCGGTAAATTTATAATTAGGCATAGAGTTCCTTAGATATTTTACTTTTAGAATTCAAACTGGTTTTTTTTTTTTGAAGTTGTTATTGCCTTGACTTGCATGAGTGGTGTGGCAGAGGGCAGAGGACTACTGAACAGTGGAAAGGTTTGGTTTCGGCATATCACAATCAGTTTCTCGGGACTGGTTGCACCTCTCAAAATCACGTCTCTTCTTATCACTGTACCGGCGAAGACAAGTTTATAATCTGCCATCAGATTGCACATCAAAATCTATAATGGGGAAATATACGAATAAACACCGCGATGATTATTCATTGTGATAATAACAGGATGCTTAGTCATCATCTTGTATTAGTATAAATTATTGCAGTCAGAACAATGATAACAGCCTCAAAATATGTTCCCAGGTAATGGCATTTGGAAATCAGAACGATAGATTAGACTGGCAAGTGCAACAGTATTGTTGGTATCTGTCTTGACTACATATTATTCTGCATGGAAAGAAGAAAGCCTCGTCACTACAAAAGCAAGCTCCTTAAAACCATGACACCGGAATAGTATCCCGCGAACAGAGCAAAGAGATGAATCCAGATAATATAAAAGTCACCCAACCTGCAACAAAAAGCAGAAGATTTTATTCCAATACCAATACGTGAACGCATAAGAACAACTGATTGAATATCATAACGCATGGTCCATCACCTCCCATTGATATACCCAAACACTGAATCAAACCATTAATCATCCACTCAATAATATTTCACATCAAAAATATAAAAAAATTAAATATGAAATATAAATCTTAGTAATCATCTTCCTTACAAATCAATTTTTAAAGATGGAGTTAAATCATTGTTAAAATTTAAAAATATTTTTTGTATCAAAGTCACCTTGAGAAATTTCAAAAAAAAAAAAAAGAATCTAAAGACCTACTATGTAATTCTTGGCAGCAAGCATGAAATATTAGAGGCTTCCTACCACTACTAAAATAATCTAGGGGACATTCATTTAGAAAATATTCTAAGAATTATAGAACATTGAAAAAAAACGTGTTCATGGTAGCTATTTATATCCTTATTTTAAAGAAAAGAAAATTTTCCCATTCCCTTGTTTAGATAACTATTTCTTAGCGTTCTATGAGCTTTCTTTCAAAATGAAAAACGGTGTTTTCCAAAACACGGTTTTCTAATCGAGGATAACTCATGGTCATTGGATGGACCCAGATAATTAGAAAAAGGCATGTCTTTACACTTCATTTGAAACAAGTGAACATGTTTTCTAAACTTTTTATCGTAAAAATAAGAAAAGAGAAAAGAGAAAAGAAAACTCTTTTCTCGAGTGAATCAACTGGAGCCTAGGGTAGAAGGGGACTTTGCATTTGTCACTCTTCAACCTCTGTTAGGTACAGGTTTGCATTTTATGCTTGGCGATACAAACATCAATTCACACTTAGCTATGGAACAAGGACTTTAGTAACTACACACAACCACATTTTGACAAATGTGTCAGTGTACGACATTGTATAGCCACAAGTCTACGCTGCACTAAATGCAACTGAGACCGAATTAAATGTGAGTAGAAGTATAATGCAATACAAAATTATGCAAGTGATTTAGGATATGGAAAGTATCTTGGTATGTTCAAGTAACAGATCATCCCTAACTAGGAGACTCGGTTGAAAAATACAGGTCAAATGTACAAGAATTGAACAGAAGCATAAGGAACTAGAGAATTGGATGGTCTGGAGGTCTGTAAGGTTTCTCCATCAGCGAGAGAAACAATTTAAGCCATAGATATGCACAACCCAGCTCATTAAAACAAATATTGACATGCAAGCAACCCGGCTGTTAACAAAGAAGCTATCTCTTACTTTACAGCCCAAGTTTCTAACGATTACATAGAATAATTTGCATTGGATACATGAGGAAAACAGTAAATAAAGGCAAGAGAAGGAAAACCAAGATGTCTACCTGAAGGCAATCTCGCATTATGTCAAGCAGCACCAGCTGTTATAGTTCCGATTGTTTTTAAATCAAAGATTTCAATCCAGTATCCATCAGGATCCTTAATAAATGCTATCCCTTTCATTTTCCCTGCAGAAAGATCCAATATCACGAATGACTGGTAATTCCCCGGTGGAATCAGCAGAGTTCAGACATTTTCCATTATACCCAATATCTAACATTTGTGCACCAACAGTTACTTTCCTAAAGGTAGCAGCCATTAATTGAGTTGCAGATATATGTGAAATGGAGGTATGCTCAGTTTTCTCTATGATTGTGTTGCCCACAAACATCAGATGGCACTGGTAGCTGTACGGTGGCAAAGTTTTGGAATGGTGTGGTGCCAGTTGTTACACAGTACGATAATTATGCTGTTATCTTTTGAATAAAAAAAATCCATTTCATTTTTCTGAAAATATATGTAATCAGAGTTCCTATGACCAAAACCTCGACTCTGGATTATTTATTTGAAATTGAATACAGATAAGAAAGCATCCCTAGAACAGGGGGGGGGGGGGGGGGGGGGGGGGGGGGGGGGGGGGGGGGGGGGGGGGGGGGGGGGGGGGGGGGGGGGGG
>JASKGM010042594.1:0-22065 GCA_034509205.1 Ceratonia siliqua
GCCGGGCCGGCCCGATTGCCAGCTCTAGGCGGATCGGAGCAAATTTGTCCTTATTCGACTTGTCTCGTTTTGTAAATTTTTGTCCTATACACATCTAATTTTTCATGAATTTTTTCTCCGTTGATCCTTTCCCAAATTCGCAAGTATTTTAGTACCCGGCCATCTAAGGAGGAATCCAAAAAGAGTGCAAATTGTGCGAGAGAGAATTAAAAACATTTTATAGGATTTCAAGAAGAAAAAAAAACTTCAAAGCGCCATTAAAATTACATTCTAGCAAAAAATTAACCAAATTACCAAAATAAAAGTCCATATGCTAGGTTGTAGAAATAATAATTTCTTGTATCCACCATTCTGTACAACCATTTTGTCCTGTATACACAGTACTGCTGCAGTTTTGTCCCATACAAGATTGGAAGAGGGGCCAGCTGCCCCTTGCTCGCCTGGATCCGTCACTGTTGCCCCTTATATATATATATATATATATATATATATAAAGAGGAGCAGGAACGTTTCCTCAAATTAACTTGTCATATTCCATGTTAACCATTGACCTTTTCTTTTCTGAAACGAAGTGGGGCAGATCGGGACAATGTGAGACACAAAATTGCAAACCTTATTCTTCAACTAAAATATTATAATTTCAGTTATTATCATTGTGACAGCCTTTTTTTCTACTATATGCAGTATCTCTTAAAATGGCAGAGCATAACACTGAACAAGAAAATTGAAGAGACAATACTAGAGGCTCAGTTAACTGGCGCTAAGGTGCTAAGTCTAGGGCTTCTTAATCAGGTAAGTTAAAGCATTTATTAGAAAACTAAGCCACCGGTGTGGTCTGTCGTGGGATGCGAATAGTTTGCAAGAGATTATAATTAATTCAAACTTCATGCCGTCATGTATGATTATTTAAATTGAGTGAATTTAATAGCTTAAAAAAATTTCAATTTTTTAATTTGGTGCTTTAATACTTTTTTCTTAATTTAATCATTTAATGTGTATTTTATTTTTTTTAAATGTCCTTTTGAGGACCAAATTGAAAGAAAATATGCTCAAAATAACCATTTTGAAAGATGAAAATATGTATACACGGGAGGACTGCATTGAATTGAAAATAAAAATTTTATTGGAGGACTAAATTACCAAAACAATAATTATATATATAATATTACATTGTTGATTCTAAATTAGATACACTGCCCTCGTTATAGTAGTAATAATCAAGGTATTTCACTTGGTATAAAAGTTCAATAGTTTTGTAAAGGTGGTGATCCTGTATATAATTTCTAAACGATACTTTTATAGTAATTTTTGCAAAATAAAATCTAATTAAAAGCAACTTGTTGCAGTAGATTTTAAAAAGTATAAAAAATATTATGACCTAAATCTTGCATGCATATGCAGAAAGAAGAGCTTAATGCATATGGCCAACTTTATATCCGAAGGTTTCCCCAACAGAAGATAAAAGTTGTAGATGGTAGTAGCTTAGCTGTTGCCATTGTTCTGAGCAGCACGCCCAATGGGACAAATCAGGTGCCTCTAAGAGGCAACTTTGATAAGGCTTCCTTTTGCTATAGCCAATGCTTTGTGCAAAAGAAATGTTATATTATAATTTCTTTCTAAATCTCAACTTTTTTTACTGATTCGTTTAATTAATTATAATTTATTAGCAAATAAAAAACTAATAATTTACATATTAACATCAATTCAGTAAAATTGATTTCACGTATATATTCACCAAAAAGGAATTAAGCGTATCGAGTTTCATTCTGATTCTCTGGCTGTTAGAGAATCGGTCATTATTTCCTTTGTGCCATTTTACATAAACATGAACCTATATATCCCTTATACTTTAAGAAATATTAATATAGTTCAGTCTGTTTTGATAGATAAATTACCGGAACCTGAGACATCACTGTTAATTAATTGGACATTAGTGTGGCACATTTTTTAAATTCAACAGAGATTTGAATAATTTTTTAAAACAAAAAAAAGTTCGTATCGATTTTAAAAACAATAAAAAGTTGGTGAATAATCAAGGAAAAAAAAGAGGAAATTTTTGAGTAATTTGCTCAATAATAAATTGTATGAAAATTGTTAGTGTAATTTGATTCATTGATATTTACGAAATTTTGTTTAATTTTAATTGTTGGATGGAATTACGCTCGGGTAGCTACGTTATACAAGGATGAGTTAGTGAAGCTTCATCCAAGACTCAAAACCAAGTACAAAGGAAGCTTGGCTCTTTCAACAAGCTACACTCAGAAGGTAAATCCACTTGTCAAAATTCAAATGAACTTTAACAAAAAAATTTTATTGAATTGATGTAACATTTTGCAGATATGGTTGGTAGGAGATGGATGGGATGAAGATGAACAGATGAAAGCACCAAAATGATCATTGCTCATACCATTTTCTCAATTCCCTCCAAAGAAATGCGGAAAGATTGCTTCTACCACAGCACAGCAGCAATGAAGACTCCTACTTCATTCTTGAACATGCATTCTTGCGAGGTCAGTAGCTACCACAGTTTTGTGCTTTTATTATATATCTAGGTTAAATTATTATTTGTCATTTAATTTTGTTTTTCAATGTACTTTTGTCTTTTATTTTGTCCTCTAACTTCCTGAATGTTTCACATAAGTCTTAAACCGTTACTTTTATCAATTCACTTAATTGTGGTGTTGATGTGGATACCTACGTGTCTGTTAACTGAATTGACGGAGCTAATAATTTTGAGCTTATGTAGAACTTTTAGAAAGTTGAAGAACCAAAGTAGAACCAAAAAAAGATATGAGATCAAAGTGAACCTAAAAATAAAATTAAAATTCCAAAATAATAGTTTAGCCTATTATTTATTATAAGATTTTTTGATATAATAGTTTATAAAAACACTTAAATTCAAATGTCTATGCTGGACTATGTGGAAAAAAAAAGAGTCGAGTAAAATTGTAATTGTGTAAAATTGTGATCACTTAGTTTAAAGTCTACGAAATAAGAAAGCTGAGCAGACTATGAATAGACTTTGCTTCTTTGATAATTGGCGATGAAAGTCTGGAATGATTAAACACATCCAAATAGAGTTATATATATATAGTAATGTTTACTCTTGCTTTAAACTTTTCTAATTTTTGTTTGGCCTTTTAACATAATTGTCTACTCATAAAAGCACATTGAAATGGTCAAATACGTTTTAGCGTAATCGGCTCTGGCTTTGTTATAAGGAGCACTAGATTTACTTAGAACTACAATTACCTAGTAGGAAGAAGAAATTCCTGTGTCAATCAGGGTTGGTCTACTTGTAAATAAGGTCAAAGAATAAAAAGTCATATCATAAGTTATTTTATTTCAACCCTTTAAGGGCTTAGGGTCAGCTCTTTGGGCCTAACTCTTCTAAGAGTTATGTTTGGGAGTTGAGCGGTAAATAAAAGGAAAACTTTGCAAAAAATAACTTTTTATCCCTTATATTTACACAATTTTATTTATGTCCTCCATATTTAATTTTCTTACAAATATATCATCGAACGTTTTCAAAAGGCTGTACTATTACCCTTTCTGTTAATTCCATCTACACATCCGTTAATGGCAATTGACTGATTGAGACAGCGGACATAAACAAAATCCTTGAGTAAAATATCAAGGACATAAATGAAACCAAGGGTAAAATATTAAGGACATAATAAATTGCCATCGTGTACACTCATTAATGGATATATAGACAGTGTTAACAAAAAAGATAAACATGAAACATTTTTTAAACTTTGCGGATATAAATGAGAAAAATAAAACATCAAGGACATAAAAATAACACTCAAACTAAACATAATAGACAAAAATTGTTTTTTTGCTGAAAATTAAATATGAGGGTTTACCTTTGATTATCTTTCCCCTCTTAAAGATAAACTCTCAAACAAAGAGAATGATTGTATGTAACATTTCCTTTCCTTGACTTTTCATTAACTTCCTCAACAAACATATGCTAAGATTTAGCCCTGGATTAAAACAAAACAAAAATATAATAAATGTTTAAAAAAATGGTAGGATATGATAGAATCATGTTCATATAAATTAATATTTAAGTTTGTAATAAAAAAATTTAATCTAATAATAAAGGATATGACTTAATCAACTATTAATTATCTTTTAATTTTTATTTAGTGTTTGACTAGTTCTTTTTTGTTTGGCCCTATGGACTTGACTTAGTTAGGCCCTAGAGTTTAACAGAGCCGAGCTAAAAGTATTATATAAAAATGAAATATTATTTTTTATTTAACCCATTAAATTTTAACAGAAATAATATTACAACCACAAAAAGCTGTAATCATAACCTTGCCCTTCACTTCTTTTCAGAAATACAGAATCTTTCATTTCTTTTAGAATAGGTAAAAGAATTGTTTGTACGATACCTATTATCGAATTAATACTTGAAGAATTTTTTTTTTCATAATAAAATTGGCTGCCAAGAAAAGCAACGAGTGCTTGCCGAGCATAGCTGGAATACTGCATGCCTTAGAAGGATGGAATGTCAATGAGTGTGGTTTTCCCATATTTAATGTGAACAAAGTATGGGATGCAAGTATTCGTCATGGTTTCCAACCTCTGGAGATTCCCCTTTGATCAAGTCTCTCATCAATCGTCTCAACATATTTATATGGAAAAATAAATCCTCTTCGTTTCTAGTTATTAAAAGTATTTATATTGAGATACATCGTTAATTTCTAAATAAATCACTATTCTAAACATGATTCTATAAGTCATCAAATGAAAAAAAAAATTGTATCTTCTTAGACTTGTTAAATTATATATATATATATATATATATATATATATATATATATATATATAATATTTGGGTATCATTTAGATTCTAATATTTATGGAGCAAGGAGGTGATATTGTGTGGAGGAATCATACTCTCACATAAATAGCCTTATAATTTTTATGAAAGAGCATTTTAATGTTAATGGGACCTATCTAAAATGCTCTTTTTACAAAAGTTAACTTTTACAAATCTTACAAAAAAATTTTAAGCCATCACCACTCATTCCATCCTACTTACATCTTCCCATTACAAGATCATTAGCTAAAATATCATTTTGTGAGATTTGCGAGATTGATTTTTGTGAGATGAATATTCTTCAAATGCTCTCTTTACATGAACACTTTTGTAAGTGGATTATTTATCTATTTTGTGCTTCAAACATAATTGATGGGTGATACAGAATAAATTACTTGCAGAAAGAATATTTTATTTGGAGTAATTTGACTATCTCATCCCTCAAAGATTAAGGTGGCGTTAAATTAGTCATTTAAAAACTTTTTATACCATATGAATGTTTTAATCATTTAATGTTACTTCCTTTTGTTAACTAATTAGTGGAAAACTAAAAATTTTACTTACATGTCAACGTTAGTATTTTTGCTAATATGTCAAATGATGACTTCGCAATTTATCTAATTCTAGAAACAAACGACCACATTTAAGGCTTAAGGGTTATTCTTCATGATTCCAATTTAGGGCATCACTTGCCCTTAAGTCTTAAACAACATTGTTTGGTTTCTGAAGTTAGGTAAATTGTTGTAATTATTTAATTTGCTAGATTGGACACTAATAGTTACATGTAAGTAAAATTATTAGTTCTCTATTTACACTTGACACAAAGAACATAAAGGTGATACATTAAATGATTAATTGAAGTATTCATATAATACAAAAAATCTTGAAGACTAAACTTATATAAACTTAATCTTTTAAGATGAAATAATTAAGTTACTCTTTCATTTTTTTTTCATTTTCTATTACAAATAGAGAAAAAATTATTTTGATAAATTTATATAAAATCAAACTGTTTTTATTTTTTAATTTTCTTGTTCATCCTTTTCTATTACAGTTCCACTAAAATATTACATGTTATTTTGGGATCATACATAGCATATACTTTGTGTGAACAATATATTTTGTTTGAACATTTTAATTAATTTTTAAAAATTTTAAAAAATACAAAAAATGAGAATTCCCTTTTAATTTTTGAGACTATGTATTTATAGGGTCTTTGAATTTTAATTCCATTTTTGAGTACTGCCAACCCTGACACTTTCTCACACAAAAAGTTAGATCACGTGCAAGCATTAAAAGTGCACAGCTAGGATATTATAGAAAAATTCTAAGTTTAGACTCAACTAACACCTAGAATTGGTGAATATGTGAAATTAAAATTTAAGCACAATTAATTAGCAAATTAAATTATCTAAAAACTCAATCAAAAAATATGAAATAAATTAAAATACTAAACAATAAATAAAATATACATGAGCAATCAGTTGACGAAGTCAAAAAATTTTAAGAACCTCCTCAAAAGAAAAACCACTACAGGTATCAGGCAATACTTCAAATCCACTATAGAAAGAGTTAATTACAAATTGTGGTTGACCCTAATGACAATATGCCAAATTAATCAAAATCCACAATACAGCTTACCAAACTGTAGCAAAACCTTAGCCTCCACAATACCTTAAAACTCTAGGCCTTCTATAGTATAGCCACTTTGAAACCTTCAAATATTTGCTCTTGGAACTCCAGGCTTTTCTCCTTTAAAACCTCTGAAGCCCAATCTTGAATTTTGTGGTTGAGGATTTTGGAATTTCTATAACCTCACAATCAATCCATGGTCATTGGGGTTGGCATCATCTAGAAGAAAACTAGCTCTTTGTAGCAGAAGAGGAAGCCTACTACAGTAGCTCTTATTCCCAATTCAATTGCCTCCTTCTTCACCGTTTCATACACACACCTCTCGCTTTTCTTTTCTTTTTTCGTTCTCATCAATGTACAGTGAAGACATTGGGGCTGTTTGGGTTAAAGGGGTAGTAACCTGCAACTTGGAAGCCACCTGATGACTTATCCTTTGGACCAACTAGAATTATATGTTGGATCTAGTTGTTTATCCTAAGTGTTTACAGTACAAGCATGTATTTTAAAATTTTTTAAACATTTAAGCTTGCAAAGAGACAGAAACAAAACACCAAGCAAACAACTCATGGCTAGAAAGTGAAATAAAATAGATAGAAATTTTACATACATCTTGTAGTCCCTTTAATCTTATAATATACTTTCCAACTAAGTGCAATAACCGCCTTCCCTTTGGGAAGCTCCAATCCATGGAACCTACGGTGAATAGACTTAGTGATTGGAACAAAATAAACGATGAAAAAAAATTGATAGCATTCAAATTAAATTAGAAAGCCTTCCCTTTCCCTTCAAGTATGGCGTGTAGAAACCTATGAAGGAACTCAAACAAAATTCTTTTTTTTCTCTAGTGCTTTTCTCTCATAAGCCTGAGGTACTCGCAAGGTGTCTTCTCTTTATATGTTATGGCCACAAGGAGAGGAGTTAGGTTATATTTATACTAACCTAACCCTAGGTCCATTTATTTGAATTCAAAAATATCCTTCCCTACAACTTAGGGATTTCACACACCTACTAGGAAAAATAGATAATCAAATTATCTAGTTGATTTATAAATTAATAATTGTATTATTCAATTGATAAAGTCATATTTTATTAACTCTTAAGTAAAACATGTGGGGCTTTTTAATTGGTCATGCTTGAATATAAAATTTGAATAAATAATTTTATTTAATTAAATCCCTTTGACTTGGTTAGTCTCCTAGTGAATGTAGGTTACTTAAGAAATTAAAAATCTTTTAATTTCTAGTCATTTATTTACTAGGATAATAAGGATAATTATGAGGAAATTTATTTTAACATTTCAAAATCAATTCCCTTCTTTTTGGGCATGCATCTCCCTATCACATGGAGAGGAAGTTGTCTTACAAGTTTGAACAATTCAAAATTTGCAACAATATTAGGATAAATAATTAATTAAATTAATTTTATCCAAATAAAATGTTATAACCAAAATTCCTAATTAAATGGAGATTTAATTTTATTTTAATCAACTTCTTGAAATTAAATATTTGATCAATTCAAATATTAATTTAAAGTGGTTAAATCAAAATTAATTATTAAGATAAATATTATCCTAATTGAGACAACACTTGTCTTAATAAAAACAAACATTTGTCTTAAAATTCTATTGTCTAATTAAAACAATAATTGTTTAACTTAGACAACTAATGTGAGAATTATTTTTATTTCTTTACTAACAAAAATGTTTCTTACATTTTCAAACATGCTTAAGGCAACGTTTGTCCTAAAATAAATCTTTAACTAAATTAAGGCAACTATTGTCTTAATAAAGACATTAGCTGAAAGGTTATCAATTAACTTCATCTGAAATTTATTCTAACTTAATGTGTGTTGAATTCTCCAAAACTAGATGGGGAATCCATTTAGATATAGGAATTTCAAGCTCCAATAAATTTGGGATTATTTTAATTCTCACATTAGTTGTCAAATTTAAACAGTTGTTGTTTTAATTAGGCAATATAATTTTAAGACAAATGCTTGTTTTAATTAATACAAGTGTTGTATCAATTAGGACAACATTTATCTTAGTAATTAATTTTGGTTCAACCACTTTAAATTAATATTTGAATTGTTCACATATTTAATTTGAAGAAGTTGAGTGAATAAAATTAAATCCCCATTTAATTATGAATTTTTGCCATATCATTTTATTAGGATAAAATTAATTTAATTAATTTTTTGTCCAAATATTGTTACAAAGTTTGAATTGTTCAAACAAGACAACCTCCTTTCCATGTGATGGAGAGGTGCACACCCAAATGAAGGGGAATTGATTCCCTCCTAATTATCCTAGTGAATGAAAGATAATTAGAAATTAAAAGAGTTTTAATTTCTTAAATAACTTATATTCATTAGGAGACTAAGTCAAAGAGATTTAATTAAATGAAATTTTTCATTTGAAATTTATATTCAAGCTTGACCAATTAGACAACCCTACATGTTTTATTTAAGAGTTAAATCAAATATGACTATATCAATTGAATAATACAATTATTAATTGATAAATTAATTAGATGTCACGCCCCAAATCCCAGACACGTGACCGGCACAGGAATGCTGTCATATGGGTAACATCCTACAAGCCTAAACCATTATCTATACCTGACTATGCAACTACAAAGACCAAAAGAATATAATCATTTTACTTAATAAGAACATTGCACTAAGCAACATAAAATTTATGCATAAGCAGCCTACACCACACAAGGTAGACCGACTCTTCTTTAAGATAGGCTCCCATAGACAGACCGTGTACTCCTCATCACAGGATATAACTTGACATAACATTTGATACATCCATGAACCAGCCCAAAACAATGCAACATCCCTAGCCCAACTATCCAATGATGCTATTTGTTGCTCCATTTGTCATATAAGAAAGCTTGAGCCGTTTGTTTACGAAAATCTTGTAATTTAACTAGAAATCAATTAAAAGTAATACTATATAATTATAATAACTAGCTGACTAAATGAGTATAACATTTCACTATTAGCTTGTATGATAATTTACAAGAATGACACCAGAAATCACTACTTATTCATGTCAAATAACTTATGTTTCATGTAACATGCATATACTTTATGTATGAAAATTCATATATTTTTGAAACACATATGGTATAAGAGATGAAGAAGTTTTCATGTCCTTCGATATAGAATCACCATGTAAATTTCATTTACTTTTAAGCTTAAAAAAAAAAATCCATGTACATGTATATATAAAAATATAAGAGTAGATATTTCAAATACTTATACATATATGTGAACGTCACACTCTTATGGTAAGGATTCCATGTAATTGTGATAGAAAAACACATATATTTTGGGAATGGATCCACTCGCTCTTCACATAGGAAACTCTCTCATGTAACCAATAACATATATCATATATGCATCTGGAGCGAGCTCATCTCACTGATGCTAACCATGTATCCGTCCCATGTAACTCCTTATGCCTCCTATATAGTCCATGGACAATCCATATACTAGGTGCACCTAGGGTTTCCTCATGGAAGTAACTAAGGATCCACCTAAAAAAATTTCTCGTTTACCATAAGAAAATAATTGTAAATGAAATAGTCATATCATAGAAGTATGTAATAAATGTATAAAATCTTGAACATAATGACCTTTGTGAAAGCATATGCATAAGAAATGTATTTTGCTCGTATCACAATTAAAAATACTTGTAACTTGCTTGAATAAAATCGTAGTAAAACTCCTACACCCAATATTGTTCATGATCAATGTAAAAATTTCCCACATGGTGAATTTATCATAGCTTCAAAAAGTCTCAAATGAATTATTGTAACCAAAACTAAATTATCACAATCAAAATAATTTTAATTTATAGAAAAAATGCATGCAATCAAGTAGAGAAGAATTCTACTCAAAGCTTAAGTCAAGCTTCTAGGTAATTCAGAATTTAAAAGAATGTTCATATTTAATTAGATAATATCAAATAATACATATCAACTTCTCTTCACTTTCAATATCAATAATTACAGCATAATATTCCAAATACACAAGGACAAGCATGTTCATTAATAACAAAGAAATGTATGCTTAATATAAAACTACTTTACCCAATTATTGCACATACTTATATAACATAAACACATTCAAAAATATTCATAGAACAGAACCAAAACATCAATCAATAGACCAATCAATGGCTTCCAATACATAGGAGTATTAAAGTAGTGCATAAGGAAGACTAAGGGCTAAGGCTACGACAGAGACAAGAATTTCATTAATGGAAATTAAGGTGTGAGAAATAAGTTGTAACCATCAAGTTAGATCTAAATTACTTATATGCAATACATTTCTACAACTTATTTAATTGGTATAAGAAAAATGGAATGGTTACCTGCAAATAAAGAATAAAAATACATATAATGTTTGATGAAAATAAAGCAAGGTAATGACAATCCAAGTATTATGGTTAAAAATAATGAATATAGTAGATGGAGAATACTTATCAGCAAAACACAAAGGTATAAAATACTAAATATACCCTCTAGAGTTTGAATTAAGTAGAGAAAGTGATTTACGAACAAATATATGAAAACTAGAAGTTTGAAAGGAATATAAATAAATTCTTACAAGGGAGACATACAAAATTGTAAGCACGGGGACAATAAAATCAACATATTTAGTATTAGCCCATAACATGATATAATTAATTTAATGGAAGATATTGCAAAGGGAAAGACCAGTGAATATTTTATTTAAAACTAGCCATTTTCATAATAAGGCCTATTATGACTTTATGAAAGTGGATAAAGAGAAGGAAGTATTTCCAAGAACCCAAGGATTCGCTTTAAAGTTTTCTTCATTACTTATTCAATGAAGCCTTTAAAACCACGAAGATTATCCAAACTAGTAGCACCCTCAAGCAAGGAAATATTCAGTAGGGCCCACACTTTAAACCATAAAAATTAAACCAAGAAACCATGTAAACTTTCTCCAAACACTTTATTTGAGACAGCACAATTTCGGAGGTTGACAAAATGAGTACTTTTCTTGACTGGATCAGGTTAAATAAATTTGGAAATATCATACGCTAAGCACCATTCTAACAAATAGAATAAATTAGAAGCGTTGACACCACAGCCATTTGAAAGATTTCATAGAAAGTACCATTGAGCAAAATAATTTAAAGTCCTTAATGTTAACGTTCACCAAAAAGAAAACCCTTAAAATATTTATATAAAGGATCCTCCAAAACATATACTTCAAAACAACATGATTCACCACATACACCGAAACAATATAAGACTAAAGTTAACTGAAGATAACGAATTCACACAAGACAAACAGAAGAAATAAACCTCATCTACAAGTTCCAAATCAACTCGAATCACTCAACCAAAAATCTTACAACAGAACCTTAAATCCTAACATTTATAAGATTCGAAGAGAAAGAAAGATAGAAAGTTTGCAAGCCAGAGCATTTAATTAAAGATTGGTGAAAACATAAATCAAAACTAATGAGATCCCACAAGCTAAAAAAAAAAACATAAACAAAAAGATAAAGAGAAGGTCTTGAACTCTCCTGACACTAGAAATCCACATAACGTCGAACCGAGCTGCCAGGATGCTCCTCAGAGCTTAGTCACATTGAGGATTTGTGGTCCTCTTTTTGGTTAACCCTTTGGAACTTCAACTCTAACAGAGATATGGATCTTCTACATAATGTGCAAGTGAGTTGGTTTTTTTTTTTTGGAAGAGATTGTAGCTCTTATTTGTGGTGGAGGAAAGGCGGTGCTACTGTGCACAAAAATATCTTACACATCCCAATAGTTTTTCTTGAACCACACAAGAGTTTTCTGGAAGAACTTAGGACACATTTTATTTGGAAAGAAGGACAACAAGCTACCCACTACACACCCTTAGAAAGCCACGTGTCACATTAAAAAAATATATCAGACATATAACTTGTAGCAATACTTTTAATTTCCTTAATTACATACGTATCTAAGCTAAAACAATATGAGGTAACTAAAATTTCATCAGAAAGATTATTGCTCAAGGAATAACAAGGACGGTCCTTACATTAGATAACTTAATTATCTATTATCCCTATTAGGCATGTGGAATCCCTAAGTTTTAGGAAATGATATTTTTGAATCCAAAGGAATGACCTAAGGTTAGGTTAGTATAAATATAACCTAACCCCCTCTCTCCTTATGGTCAAAAAATTTTAGAGAGAAAACACCTTGAGAGTGGCCCAAGAATTTTTTTAGAGAAAAATGCTAAGAGTAAAAATGAGTTTTGTTTGAGTACCTTCATAGGTTTTTACACACCATACTTGAAGGGAAAGGGAAAGCTTTCTAATTTAATTTTGAAAGTTATCAATTATTTTTCTTTCATATTTTATTTTGTTCCAATCCCCAAACCTATTCACCATAGGTTTCGTGGATTGGTGCTTCCCAAAGAATAAGCAATTAGTGTGCTTGGTTGGGAAATATATTACAAGATTAAAGTGACTACAAGAGGTATGTAAAATTCATATCTATATCACTTTTTTTTTCTATCTGTGAGTTGTTTTCTTGGTGTTTTGTTTTCGCCTGTTTGTAAGCTTAAATGTTTTAAAATTTTTAAAACTCATGCTTGTACTGTAAACACTTAGGATAAACAATTAAATTCAACATAACCCTTATACAAATGTATCTTGGTTTATTAGAATCTAGGAACCTTAATAACTAGAAAATAAAGCTTACATAAATAAACTATTTATTTATTAATATTAAAAATGTATATACATCAAATTGGGGAATACAACTTGATTTCATTCTTAACATTATAGGCTATAACACTTGGGGTGACCAACTCACTAGGTAATAGGAAACATTAGGGGTGTGCAGGCGAGCGGTTTTAACCGCCAAACCACCAAACCCGACCCTAAACAACATAAAATTAACTTAACCATTTGAGTTTTTAGTTGGGTGGTTAAAATTTTAACTTAACCAATTGTAAACAGTTCGATTAACAGTTAAGTGTTAAAAGAATCCCAGTTAAACTGACCAAACCGTTTATATTATATATATATATATATATATAAAATTATGTATAATAATTAATATATATATTATATAATTACCGATTTACCTAATTAGTAATTACTTAATAATCTAATACTTAATAATAGTTAATAAGTAATAACTTAATACTTATCAGTTTATTAACTTGAAGTAATGATTTTTAGATAAACATAATAACTTATTATTAGAAATGTAGTAATTTTTAGTCAGTTAGCACTTAAGTTCTTAAATCTTAAGTTCTTAATCTTAACCACTAAGCCTCCCTGAGTCCCCTCCCTTCCCCCCATCAAAGACGAAGACGATTCTATACTGATAGGGGTTTCTATGATGATTCTCTCCTTGATAGTTGATATTGTAAGTTAAATGAGTTTCATGTATGTTCCTACTTCCTAGTTCCTATGCTAGTAAGAGAGTGACACTCAACCCATACCAATTACCAGTGGCTACATATGAATTCTGAAATCTTGTTGAGTTTTTGGAATTCAGAAATTCGTGGTTAAAGTACAAATCTATTAATGGGTATTTATGCCACATCATTACTTCACCAATTGCCTTATGCTTTCTTTTATAATCTCAACATTATTTAATGTGTGCGCCAGATCAGTTGTAATTTTCAATTGTTTAAATTTTTGTTAACTTATGAGAAAACTATTAAGATGGCGTACTTCTTCTCTGTTGGACCAAGCAATTGATTTTAAATGGTAATCCATGAACTGAATTATGTTAATGTGATTATTTGACTGTTTGTATCTAGGAATCATGTTAATGGACCAAGCAATTGTTAATGGACCAAGCAATTGTTTAAATCTAGGAACCTTCTATAATTCTATTATTGTGGTTTTAAGTTAAGATTGCCTATTTTGTGTTTGATTAAACGTCTCAATTGTTATTCCCATCAAAATTGCCAAACTAATGAAAAACCACAATATTGAACTTGATTGAACTTGAACATGTGTTATATTATGTAAAGTATTATACCATATTCATAGGACACAAATCTTGAACAATAACTGGCATGGCATAGGCTATTGAAGTTTGAACAGATGGAATCTTGATGTTGTGGAGTTGATTGACATTACATTCATTGATTCAGGTTTTATGGTAATATAGTTGAGGTACTTGGTTTGTGAGTCTATGACTTATATAACTTGTATTTTGTTATTTTCTTTTTTCCATTTTTATTTTAAGGTGTATCATTTCTTGCTGCAACTGTATATTTCTCTTGAGTATGACAATATGTCAATATATTGGCTTTTGCTGCCTATTTGATATTCTTATTACTTTCCTTAAAAAGAACCACTTCATGCATAAAAATAGTTCCATGGCATTACAGGTAACTTCTCCTTCCAAACTGATAAGCCTATGTGATTTATTGATTTAGGTGTTTCTCTTTAAGTCAGGACTTATCAGGTGCTCGTTTGAAAGTTAGTTTCTTGTGCTTCCTAGAAAATTGTAAGATTTTGTGAGATGCCTAAACAGCAATTGGGCTGTGACTTTGTGCAGAATTGTATCAAAGAAAGTCTTATCTTGGTAATGAACTTCCATTCAATGTTGTTTTTGTAGGTTGGGGCATCATTTACTAGTAATGCAGAAGTAGTCAATCCAGTAAGTTTTGCATAGTTCAAGCAGATTTTCAAATTTGAATTTCATGGAAAGTCGTAATCAATAGTAAATTTTATTTCCTATTTGTCTTTCTGATGTGTATAAATCAGGCCTCTAAGTTGGCAATTTTCACTTTAGAGGAGCAAGGGATTTTGCTGCTATCATTGAGGATTTAATGGTAAAAGGAATGAAAAATGCTAAAAATGCACGTGACACTGATGACTTGCCGCTTTCCTCCTCCTCCTCCTTAGTAATGTTCTAATTTACTCACTAAAACTTGTAACTATAAGCTATTCTCTATGGTTGTCTTCCATATTGCACTGTGATCACTTTCAAACTCTATTACCTAGGGGTGCTAAAGTAAAATGCCTTTCAGATGCAGGCTATTTTATCAATGCTTAGGCTTCTTAATTCGCTCTCTACAGTACATAGCCTTAATCACTAACTTTTTTTTAGAGTTCCTTAAATCCTTTTATGATTCAAAAACTTCTTGTTGTAGAACAGAAATGATGTCTCTAGAGCACAAAACATTGGACAATTCTACACTCAAGTTGTTGCAACACACGTATGATGTATTCTTCCTTTTTGTCTGATTAATCTCTCCTTCTATACTTTTTGATGTATAATGTTCAAGTTTGATTTTTTCTATTTTTGTGTAGGGTTTAGCAAGGAACTTGCCTCTATCCTGCACTTCAAGACTTAACCCAGAGCTAGTACGTTTGTGAATTGCAGTATTATCTTTGCCTATGTGACCCTTTCTCTAGAATTACTAATGCTTCTGAGCAATCTCTAGTATCACTTATAAGTTGGTGAGATCCTTTTAGTCTTTTCTCTGATATGATCATCATGATTTTGCTTTGACTCAGATTAAGAACATTTTGGCTTCGGGTGTTACTGATCCCCATGGCCACTGGCATAGCTACAAGCTTGACATAAACAACTGCTCACCTATTCAACTCAGTATAATGCAAGGTGTATACTGAAGAAGGCTAGAAATCCCTCCATGATTCATGCTCATAACTTTCAAGATTCTTTTCTGATCTTAATAACTTTTGTCTCATAGAAGACAACTCTCATCACCTTAGAAAGCTGTCTAATTTTGTCATGGCTCTGTCAAATTTTGACATATATTATTTGTTTATAATTTATACTCATGAAAAGAACTTGCATGAGAAAAACCTTTCACTTGGATCATACCTGGTCATGCTCATGTCCTTCTGCCATTTTGGCTAAAACTTCTAGTTCTAGGAGCCTTTAACAGCAATTAATTGACTTTATTTTACACGAGTTGATTTTCAAGGTTTAAAACATAACTATGTTTAATCAGTTAAAACGATTAACCGAACTGCCCAAACCGTCAAATAATGGTCTGGTTTAGTTTGGTTATCTCCTCTATTTAACAAATTAACCGAACCAAATTGAACCATCTTCCCTTATTCAGTTCGGTGGTTGAGTTGGTTCATTAACCAAACAACCCGAGCCATGCACACCCCTAGGCAACATGGGGACTTAGGCCTTAGGTAATCAACAACTTAAGTTAAATATCCACTTAGACTATTTTGTTAAGTCATGAAATGGGCTAACAGTAATATCTTAACAAGCCTCCCCTTTGACTATTCTGTGACAAAACATAAACAAACTACCAAACCATATAGAGGAGGCTCTAACAGCCACAAAACAGAGCCTACTTGTCACAACGTGACGGCCGAAAAAGATACATCGTCATACCTTAAGGTGACAAAAGGGAAAAACACATAGATTAAAACATAGAGTCGTCATCAATTAATTAGAAGGATAATTGGAATCTCTTAATATCCAAACACTGGCCCTTGAAACTAGAGGATGTATTTAGGAGTCTAATTATGCATGAGGAAGGTGTTAAGTACCCCACAACATCCATCCCTAAGGATGGTTACCCTAGATTATTAATATGGTGATAGAAAGATGAAACATGAAAGAACTAGACTTGCCTTACTAGGGAAGTGCCTACGTACCCCAATAGGGATTAAAGTCCATGTAGTTCGAGATTATTTTGATGGGAAATTGCCTATGAAGGATATATGATCACTTCTTTAAAGCGAAGACTGTTTTAGATAATGTAAGAGAATAAACCTACACCCAAAATCTATAAAGGATAGCACAATTTGGGATGATAAACCTTAACCCAAAGCTTACAGATGAAAGGTCAATGTGGGTGCAAAAGGTTAGGACAATGTAAGAGGATAAACCTTTACCCAAAGCCTATGGATGAATCGTCAATGTGGGAGAATAAGCCTCCACCCAAAGCCAAAAGGTAGGGCAATGTGGAGGATAAACCTCATCCAGAGCCTAAGGTAATGGACAATGTGGAGGCACTAAGTCCTCACCCAAAGCTAAGAAGGTAGGACAATGTGGAGTATAAACCTCACCCAGAACCTAAGGAAATGGACAATGTGGAGGAACCATGTCCTTACCTAAAGTCAAGAAGGTAAGAAAATGTGGAGGATAAACCTCACCTAGAGCTTAAGGAAACCGACAATGTGGAGGCACCAAGTCCTCACCCAAAGCCAAGAGGGTAGGATAATGTGGAGGATAAACCTCACCTAAAGCCCAAGGAAAAATGGAGTAATCATTAGAATCACAATTAGTAGAATTTAAAATAATTTTAAGAATACCTTCAAATTCTTAATTACTTATCTATATAGGCCATTGGGGCCTTCACATTAATCACCAAAAGAGTTTCAATCAATGTGGGACATTAGAACCCAAAATAATAATGGACTAAAAAGTTTTTGATTTAATGGGCCATTGAAACCCAATTCTTGAAGGCAACTAATATAAGAGTAATTTGAGCTTGAAACCCAATTATTAGTAAAATGGTTTTCTAATAAAAGAAAAACCCAAAATATGCATTTCTGAATTTTAACACATTTAATTTGTTTTCAAAAACAACAAAAAGAAAGTTGTTAAGATTTTAACTAATAAAGAAAGTTCTTTATTTTATTTTTGTAG
Organism: Ceratonia siliqua; assembly: GCA_034509205.1. Classification (NCBI taxonomy): domain Eukaryota; kingdom Viridiplantae; phylum Streptophyta; class Magnoliopsida; order Fabales; family Fabaceae; genus Ceratonia; species Ceratonia siliqua. The sequence goes on from JASKGM010042594.1 coordinate 18,124, forward strand.
GGACTAAAATAATTGCAAGTAACAATCAAATAAAGCAAAGAAATAATAAAGAAATAAAATAAAAAAATGGGGATGGCTTATGCCTTACAAGAGGAAAGGGGAATAAAAATAAAAACATAATCAAGAATAAAATATGACTACCAACCAAAATAAAATAAATCACCAAAATAATGGCAGTCTAAAACTAAAAAAAAAAAAAAGCAAACAAAAGAAAATGACTCATTAACCCAAAAACATACAGAGAATGCTAATCTAGGAGGATATGAAAATAAGGTCAGGAGCTTGGGAATAATCCATATTTCAAACTAAGCCATACTATATATGATTTTAAAGGAACAAGGTGAAACTCTTTCAGTGTAAACATGATTTCCCTTTATGGAGTATAACAATATAATTTCACCATGAAACCAAGCTATGTTTGCCATTAACCAAACCAAAATTGATCCCAATAGTGACATTAAAAGAACAAATGAAAAGGACACTCTCAAAAACTCGAATAACACTAAATCACATACCCAAAAATAGGAACAAACTTAGAATCAAAAATCACCACATTTTCAACAATGACTAAGACAATATAGGGGATTGGGGTTTTACCTTGCTAAAGAAAACTCAGATGGCAAATATCCCAGTCCACAACTTGCCTTCTTCCAAATCTGCAAGCAACGCTTATACCGGAGGGCTTCCTCCAATCTCCCAAAAAACCTTTCACTCTAGTTTCCAATCACAAATAAATGGTGGTAATTTCTCTAATTCCCTTCAAGATTTCTATCATATTCTCTTTCCCAAATTTCTTTTTAAGAGTCTCCTCCCTTTTATCAGATAAATGCTCTCCTTTATAGCTGAAAAATGACCCTCGAAATCCAATGTTTATATGCCCTTATCATCAAGCATCATATTATTCACCACGCATAAGAGAGAGTGAGTAAAGGGGAGAGACATCATTGCAACGGCATTCGGAAGGAAGCAAGCTGGCAGTGTGTGAGAAGATATATGTGTGCCAAGAGATGAATGAGAGAGAGAGGGGACCAGGGAGAAGACTCAAAAACTAGCGTGAAGAATCTCTTGCAAGAAAGGACGAGGGGTGTGTGAAGATACACTATGTGTGAAGTGATGTGACCAAGCAAAGAATAGGGCGTCTGCTGTAATGAAGCAGCCTTATAATGAGAGGGACCACTACATTGGGAAGAAGGGAATATGTGTGAGTTGGATGAAATGCTCCTAGGAATGTCGTAAAATGAGAGAAAAAGGGAAGCATGGAAGTGAGGCTATAGCGTTGGAGTGTGGGCCGCGTGTGAATGGCAAGGTGAATCTGGTGGCATAATCGAATCAGCGGGAGAAAGGGCATGAGTTGGCTTTGTTGTATTAGACAAAATGGAAGAGTGAGTGACGCAATGATGTGGGAGTAAGCTGTAGGTGCTATGCATGAAATCCAAAATAGGGACCACTGTGATGCTGGTGCATGAGGAGAAGAGAGAAGAAGCAAAAGTTGAGAGAGTGAGCGTCAATGGCGTGAAGAGAGGGGAAAAGGGACCACTGTAGTGTGAGGAAGGCAATGGCAATTGACAGCTACATATTAAGGGAAGAAGGGAAAGTGAATTGGGTCATGAGTCATGAAGGGTCCAAATGATCAATTGGATGAAAATGGGCTAAGAGTAGGGATGGAAGTAGGCCAAGTCAGGCCAGGCCAGGCCTTAGCTAAAATAGGCCAGGCCTACATGACAAAGTCATGACCTGAGCTTAGCCTGTTAGCCTATTGTAGGCTAGAAAATGAGCCTGGCTTGGCCTGTTTAAAAAATCTGGTAAGCCTGGATTGTTGGCCTATTTAGGCCTATTAAGAAAGAGGCTAAAAATAGGCCTTAGCCTACAAGGCTAAATGTAGGCCAAAAATAGGCCTTGGCCTACAAGGCTAAATATAGGCCAATGCCTATTTTTAGCCTACATAAATAACAACCTATACAATATTAAATTGTAGCAACTAGCAAATTCACCAATCAATAACAATTTATAATAATAAATTCACCAATCAATAAAAATTTATAATAATAAGTTCACCGATCAATCAACAACAATAGAGTTACAGTAGCAAAATTATTACAACAGCAGCTGAATTATCAACCTTGCAACAAGAAAAATCACAAGGTTGATAATTTTTATATTTGTAATTTAATCTCTTCCAATTCTAGGTCATCCTACACATAAGAAGAAAAAAAATAGTTTTTTGGACATAACAACATCAAATTCCAATATATATATATATATATTGTAATTTGTACCATCATAATTTTAATATTTAAAGTTTATACCTTTTGCTTTCTCTTCAAGCCATACTTGCTGCATAGCCAATCTCCTCCACAAATTAATGCTTGAATAGTGTCTTTAGCTAAGCTAGAATGATATGCATCAATAACTCTTCCTCCAGCACTAAATGTAGACTTTGAAGCCACTGTTGAGATGGGGATGGCTAATATGTCAGCTACCATCTATGATAAAATTTTATACTTCATGTTGTTACTTTTCCACCACTCAAAGGTAGAAAAAGAACTATCATCACATAAATAAACACCTTCCTCAAGATAAGTTTGTAACTCTGATTTCACTAGGGGAATAGCTTCCTTTTGATGCACCATGCTCAAAATTTTAGCAAATCCAAAGGCAACTGAAGTTTGAGATGCGGAAGTGGATGAAGAGTTAGTGGAACTAGAGTCCACATCATCACTTGAAGTAGGCAAATTCATACTCAAAGTCAAATACTCATCATATAAATCTCTCAAAGCTTGCTGCACCTTTTCCACATTCTTTTTAGCTTCAAATTCTTCCCTATATATTATAGGAAAGCATATATCCACAACATGAAACTTGCACCCTGGATCCAAAACACTAGCAATGGCCATCAATAGATTACATTCTCCCCAATATTTGTTAAACTTTTCTTTCATTTTCCTAGCCATTCTTCTCATAAAGTCATTAGTATCCTCTACTGCAGCATCTATTACTTCTTTTACTCTATAAACTTCGGCAAGATACAAGTTAACAGTGGGATAATCATTGCCAGAGATAACATGAGTAGCTACATTGAAAGTTTCTAAAATATGACAAATCTTCTCAACCTTCTCCCAATCCTCATATGATGGCAAGTAATTATAATGTGGCTCCCTCTCCTTATACCCTGGAAGTACATCTTTGAATTTTAAAGCAGTTGACAACATTTCATAGGATGAATTCCATCAGGTGGGACAATCAATAATTAGCTTCCTTTCTTTTAGTTGCATCTGCTTAACAATATCACAAAATGTCTTCAATCTTGAATCGGAGTGATTAATATACTTGACACTCTCACGAACATTCTCAATGATGCCTTTAATTTCACTAAGGCCATCTTGCACAAGCAAATTCAATATATGTGCACAGCAACGAACATGGAACAACTTTCCACCAAGGATTAAACTATTGCTCCTTGATAACATGTCCTTTAGACTCCTTATGCAAGAGTCATTGTAGGAAGCATTGTCCACAGACACTAAAAATATTTTTTTTTTCAATTTCCCATGATTGTAAGCAATTAAAAATTGCATCGACCACATCAATCCCACACCTTGGAGCTAGTACCTTCACAAAACTTAAAACTCTCTTTTGTAGGTTCCATTGGGAATCAATAAAATGGGTAGTGATAACCATGTATTGAGCTATTTGATGACTTGATCTCCACATATCTGTGGTTATGCTAATCTTGTTTACACTCTTCAACAGTGCCTTAAGAGTTCTTTTCTCTACTTCATATAATGCCATGCCGTCATTTTTTGCTGTTTTACGTGAAAACTCTTGAAACTCAGGATTTCCATATTGGAGGGCCCACATCAAAACGGTATTCTCAACAATGCTGAAAGGTTCCTCATGAACCATGATAGCAGTGGCAATGATTTCTCTCATTTTTTCATTGGA